>VDFB02363805.1:0-25112 GCA_007258455.2 Sequoia sempervirens | reverse complement strand
TCCCTCCCTCCCACTCTCTCCCAACCTCTCCCACTCTCTTCCACCCTCTCCCACTCTCTCCCACTCTCTCTCTCTACCTATCTATGAAGTCTCTCCCTCTCACCCTACCTAGCTAATTCCCCCTCACTCTAACCCCTTTTCTCCCACTCCCTCTCTTTTAAACTCACTTCAACTCCCTTTCCCCATCCCACCCTACCTGGACAACTCTCTCTCTCTTAAAATTCTCCCTCCCTCTAAAGACATACATAAATACATACAAGCATAATACATATGTACATAAAATTCTACATCCATACAATATACATGCTCTAATACATATAGGCATACATACATTAACATTAACGAAGACATAACATTAATGAAGAAATAACATGAGTGCATTATGTCTTGCTTGGCATGTATCACAGATAAGCAAAATGTAAAAACTAGGAAATAACACAAGCACATTATATTTTTCTTTGGGAATCCCCGAGCCTTAGCATTGGTAGTTGCCTTGGAATACCAACCCAAAGTTTTGGAGGGCATTCCCAATGACCAGAGACATGTTTTTGCAAATTCTACAATTTTTCACATAATTGAGTTCATGCTCACCATCAGGATTGCATCTGGTTCAATATCGACAAAAGCAAACACATGGGTAATGTTAGGTTCTCTCTTAGCTATCCAACGATGTGATTTTTTTCACTTTTTAACAATGTTAAGCCTTTCATCCATAATTTCTTTTGTTTGTATGTCTCTTTTTCACCAAAAAGAAGTGTTTGGTTTTTTTTTCATTATAAATTAACCATTCATCGAAATTTCAAATAAATTACATTTTTAGAAACTAGACTCTATTCTACAATTAAAAAAAAAAATTAAAAAAATCAATTACCTTCAAAAAAATTTAGGGGGAGCACGGCCAAAATTCTACCTTTTAGGAAGTGCCCACTTAGAAAACTAGTAAAAAATCAAATATTCAGTAAACAATTATCAAAAAAATCATGCATCAACTAGATACTGTTAGCTAATGTTTGACTGTAGCAATTTTAAAAATACTACAAAAAAGTTCACCATGCTCAGGTCATACAAGAGTTGCTATGTTATTTTTTCTGACAAAAATAGCACCAATTTGTGTACGTCCCTCTTTTGAACCCCTTAATCTCAACCATTTTCAAAATAAATGAGTAGTTTAGAAAGTAGACTCGAAGCACTTCGATCCTTGTTTTTGTTCCATCCCAAAATTTTGAGTGTAACTATCCTCAATTTCATGTCCAAGGTTAGTATTTCCTAATTTCAGAACAAAAAAGTGGCCACTTAAGCCCCCTTTTTGGGAACCATCTTGGTGCACTTACCCAAGCTAATTTATATCAAGCAATTAAAATAATACTAAATAAAAATGTAAAAATCTATTACAATAATACTAACCACAAATGAAATTTCTCTATTACTATAATACTAACTACACCACAAAATGTGAGCATTGCCATTATGGACTATTTAAAATAGTGAAACAATCTTACAACTCATGAATTATAATCAATTCATAAATTTTAATAAATCATCAAATTTAAGTTTAAAAACAACTAAGAACAATATAAAGGAAAAATGACATCAACTAAGGAAATGATATAAATTAGTAAAAGAACATTAAAAAAGTGGTTTGAACTGTAAAAATGAAGTAACTAATTTACCATCAAGCAATTAAAATAATACTAACTAAAAATGTAAAAATGTATTACAATAATACTAATCACAAATGAAAAATCTATTACAATAATACTAACTACACCACAAAATGAGAGCATTTCCATTATGCACTATTTAAAATAGTGAAACAATCTTACAACTCATGTATTATTATCAATTCATAAATTTTAATAAATCATCATATTTACTATTAAAAACAATTAAGAACAATATAGAAGAAAAAATCATATCAACTAATTTAGAGATATCCATTGAGTTTATTTGAAATGTTTGAAAACATCATTAAGAAGATATGTGTTGAAGCATTTGAATGTATGAAACCTAAAGCTTAGCAATTGAATCTAATAAAGCTTTGCTTTCAGATGAATAATCAAACTTTTTTGCTTTTATGACAATGCACTTAATCCTTTGTTCATCATTATAAGTCTCTCTTTTCACTTGAAGTTTAAATATGTATTTGTTGAAAAGGACCTTTTGTATAATGTGTCCAAACTTAATATCATCTAGTTCTCCATGCTTCAAAATGTTCAATTCTTTTGTTGTAACACCCATAATTTCTTCCGCCACTTCTTCAAAAGGAGTAATCCAAGTGAAAGCAGTATGGTCTTGGACTTTGCATTGAAGTATATATATCTATAATCACATTCAGGGAAAATTTTATCACATCTTCCACAATACCAATTACCATTTCCATTAGTGTTGACCTTCTTTTTGCATTGCCTAGCTCTAATTTTCAAGGGGCAAGCTATATAACAAAAATTGTCTACCTTTATGAAAGTTAAGGTAGCTTTTATCACAATAAAAAAAGGTTTATCATATTTACCAAGTTCCTCACCCTCAATTTGTGTGATACTTTTTAACATTTTATCTTCTATTACAGATGATATTTCCTTTGTAATGGAATGAGAATTGAGATTCTTCCCTTCTGTATAAAACCAAGATCTCAATCGTTGTGACTCTAGAAGATCTAGATTTATAAGAAGTTGGGTAGTAGCAATTGTTCCCATAGATTTTCCACCAAAATCACTAATTCATCCAACCTTTATAGCAATAATGGGGAAAGTTCCTAAATCACACATTTCTTGGACGTGGCCTTCCTTATGCAAAAACCACCCCACATTGTTAATTCCACAATACAATGCGACATGTCTTTTAGTTGAAGGGTTCTCTTTTGAGTTTGTGTGGCATTATTTCTAAATATTGTGCTTGGTGTATTGATATTTGACAAAACAACACCAATGATATCAACCATCAAATTGCTTTCCATGTTCTCAATTTCACTTATTCGTGTAAAATAGAATTGTTGTTTGGGTATAAATCTATCCTCCTCCAAACACAACTCAACAATTGAATTACTTTCTAATAAAATTTCCCATTCATTCTTTAAATGGTTGAAATTATTTTGTGTAGGTTTGAGTCTCACTTTTGAGATGATAAATACTTTCCCAGTTTCTATGGGATCATATAACTATTTTGTAACTACATTAAAACATGTTACTCTTATTTCACCATCATCTGAATCAACCAAGTCAAAATTGAAAACTTTTCCATCTCCTTTTTCATTGTTAAAATGATGAAGTTGGCCCTTTCTAGTGACTCTCTCCTTTATTGACCATCTATTTTGGTACAGATTAAATGCTAGAATAGGAATGGTTCCTATAGGAGGTTCATTTTTTCCAATAATGGGGTGATGACATGGATTGTTGGTAGGATTCATGCCTACCAAATTATAATATAGGAAAATTATTATTTAATAGAATTAGAAAATGCCCACAAAAATTGAAGAGAATAAAGTTTGCATAAATTTAATCAATTTAACCATTTGTAGAAGAGAGAAAAAACATTAAAATAATAAAAAGTACTAAAGAAAACATAACTAGGGCAATGTTCAACTATTTAAAATAGTGGAATAGTTGTACAAATCATGTTTTATTGTATACTCATACAGAGAAACATGCATATTTTGTTTCTAGGAAATAGAATGTAGCAAATGTGAAGTCCTTGTCTATGTAGACAAGTGCAACAAACATTATAATTAGCCTCCAAATGAAAAATATTTTCTATGGATAGCAACAAATGAGTTCATTTATTTCAAATTCAAACATAAGATTTACAATCAATACAAACAATTAAATAAATGGGAAAAGCTTGTTGTGTCTATATTTAATAAGGTAAACAATGCATCCAAATAGACAAAAGCTAGCCCAAAACTAAAAAATAGACTAGTATAGACTTGAAGAGTTCTGATATCCTACATAAAGAGAGCTATCTTAATGGAGGGAGTTTTCATTTTGAATCTTAAAGCTTTACTCAACATAAGAGTTTTGAGCATCCTTTGGGAAAATCCATGCTATTGTGATTAGTCAGCGTGTATTTCTTATAATCCAGTGGCCTTGTGCATTCCCTGGTTTGTGGTAGTTGTGACCAGTAGATTGTTGAAATTTTGTGTGCCAATCTTATGAAATTTAAGATTATTAGAAATATTCTTATCATGCTTATCTCTAGAGTTGTCATACTAATTTCTATTATGTATGTGTTTACCTATGGTTATTAATTTTTATTGCTACAAAGTAAGAGTTAATTTTACCCTAGAATATCTTTGATGTAGAGTGATGTTGAGGTACTTATTCCATTGAACATTTGGTTTAACACTACAAAAAACAACTTGTAGATTTTTACTATCCCATATTTCTAATTGTATTTCCTTGGCTTATAGACTTTTACAAGTTATCAGTTATCACTCATCAAATATTTTGTAGTAATTATTTTAAAAGAATATAGTAATGTTCTAAATCATAAATGTAGCTTGAGGCTTGGTGCCAGAAATTTTGACTTATTCCATAGTACACTCTATTTAGATCTTTTCTCCTGAGTCCATTATTGACTATTATGATGTTATTGTAAGATTTTTTACATTGAGAAAATGTGAGAATGACTACCACACACATGCTTATCATTTTGAAATAATGATTACTTACTCATATGGTTTTAAATTCACTCTATGGTTATGATACTGAGTGATGGTGTCGGCATATTTAGTAATCAAACAGGCTTATTACAAGGTCAACTATCAAAAGCAGCAGGGAATTCTCCCACAAGGACCATAACAAAACTTCCAAATGTTTTAGTGTTGCTTGGGTTGCTAGCCAGGCCAGTTAACTCGATAGGTAATGACCATTCTTCTAGGGTTGTTGTATCTATTGCAACAATTATAGCTAGGAAGAGGCCAAAGACAAATGGTTTTGTTGGAACATTGCCATACATAAAGCTCCCAAGGAAGAGCTTGCCACCTTCAAGGATTCCCCCTGATGCTTCAGGAGGTCTTTTGATACTGCCTCAACTGAGAGGTAGGTTAGTCTTTCCACTTACATATTCTTCTTATGGCTTATTTTTCTTTTTGTTTTGAATATTGGATGGTAATTAAGTGGAAAATGTCCAAGATCTTTCTCAAGGTATATTTTTCTCATTAAGTACAATAGTGTGTACTGCTTAGTAATAGTGAATTAGCTAAACAATAGAAGTATAAGTGATTAAGCTAAACCATAGAAGTATATGCTATAAATATATGGAACCTGTACGTAGGTTGTAAACCTATTATCCACATAGATTTAGCTCAAATATACTTAGCTGGAGAGAAATTAAGAATAATTTATATGGTTGTTGAGATCCATTTTAAATTTGTCCTACCTAAAATAGAGAGGAATTAGCAACACTAGGCTACATTAATTTGCTTCTAATTTATTCTTTACTAACTCATGAATATTTTCATTACAGTAAGCTCAGTATAGAAGTGGAGAAGAATTAAATATGTGGGTAGCTACCTATTGTTGTGGAGCATGCACATCTATTGCAGGAGGCATCTCAAAAAGATCTGCATGGTTTTCCTATTGTGGGATATCTACACTTTCACTCATAATTGCATGGATTTTGAGGGAGGTCACGGCTCCTCTCCTAAAGAAAATCCCATGTAATATTTTTAAACATTTTCCCCTAATTCATATTTTGCAATTTTTTATTTTTCAGTTTTACCATATTGGTTTCAATTGCATATATTCTACCTTCTTTATTTTTATATATAAAAGCTTCTCCTAATCAATCATCTAAAATTTGAAGAGGGTAATGTGCATTATCACCATTCTCGCCATATCCAATTTTGCATTAACTTTTGTGACCTAATGAATTTAGGTCATGGGGAGTTACTTGAGATCTGCAAGCACATTGGCAAATTTTTGAAAGTTCAAGGAGTTATATCAAGTGTGTTGAGTATTCCCAGTAAGTAGTTAAATTTATAGTTACCTCTATTGCATGTGCACATTTATAAGTAAAATACAATAAACACAAAGAAAAGGGTTATTGCAAGATATTTCTATACACATTTTTAGGCATATTTTAGTACCTTGTTTAAATTACTTTAGATATAGATATATGATAATTACTAAAGTTATTTCAACTATCCCTTTCAAAACATAATTGGGTACACCATATAAATGATAGGTATGACTAGGGTACCCCAGAGTATCCAATTATTACATAAAAGTTTCAATGCAACATGATACATATCAATGAAATATCATTATAAGAACCCATCTCAGCTACTTCAACAGAGACATGACAAAGGTACCCCAGAGTATCAGGTACCTTGGTTAGAAAATTAAAGAACTTTCAAAAAATTGGAATAGTAGAGAATTTGTAATATCCCCCATTTGGAAATCAATTAAAATACTCAAATATAGGTAGATCAACTCCCTTTACAAATGGTGGGTTGCATGTCCCAACTCAGACATAATTTTTGGTGTCCAGTGTGCCAATATAACATGCTGCATGAAGGAAGTGTTAATTGTGTCAAGTTAAGGTGGAAGCCAATAATATCCTACATTACAGTGGAGAAAGGGCTTTGATATTATTAATCATTGGAGAGAAAAAATTAGGAAATCGAGGGATAATCCAAGGAAGAGCTACATCTTCTAAAACATACTTCATATTCCATTCTCCTTGGTCCTCACTAAACTTAGATGTGAAAGCAAGTTGAGATATCCCCACATTAGCCAGACAATCCTCTATCCAATTATACTCCCTCATACAATAAATGTAAGAGATGTTATCAAAATTTCTTCTACCAGTAAATGCTACTTCCTCCAATATGCTTCTTAATTTCCAATCCTTCGTAGCTTTTTGTTTGCACCCCTAAATAATCACCTAGGAATTCCCTTAAATTTGGGGAATTTATATTCCAAAGCCTTAGTCAACTTTATACTTTCAAGCAATGCCAAGGCTTGGCTTTTTTATTCATCTCCCAAAACCAAGGAGAAGGACCTACCTTTAATTAACAAGCTAGAGGGAGAACACAACACAATCACAACCCTAGTTGGGCTAGGGTTCCATTTAGCAACTCCTTCAAAATTTAATTTGTAAAAATCCCTTCTTTTTCACTTAATCCTTTTTTCAATTACCTCATTAATGGGGGATTGAAACTTAAAATATTAATCAAGCATTGGAGTATAGAATTCCAAATTGTCACATCAAATAATTGTTTATGTTTCTTTCTAAAAATTGGAAAATAGAATGAAATTCAAAGATCTAATTTGGACAAGAATAGAATTAGGCCTGAGCTCATGATAATAATTTTTCAAGAAAATTTCTCAATTGTATGTACTGCCTAAAATTGCTTTATTGAAAAATGTCATAGAAGTTCTATTTAGTTTATTGCCAAATTTTTAGTTTTCCCTTGGTTGTCATTTACTGTAGATCTTTGTTGGAGACTTTACTCCTTATAAGTTTATAGGTCTTTATAGAAGGAAATGTGACCAAAATCAAGTGAAGAAAAACATTCATCTAAGATCTTAAAAATAGAATAGCGTACAAGTTACATTTAGTTGATTACAAATTACTTATATTATCTAACATGGCCACAACCCCATCTTTTTCATATGCTAGCCTATATTTCTTCTTCCACATTGGTTCAATAATATGTATTGCATGCAACTCAAGCTTTAGATGCATTTGTAACAACCCTAAGTTGGGTTTTTAGAGGTGTCTTGACCTAGTTTGCTCTAGCATTTCCTCTTGCATGATAACCAGAATTATAATGAAGTTTATAACACAGTTGTTAGTTAAGATGTTCATATGTTCCTTATGAATCCTTTATTGCCAAGAACAAATTCATCAATGAAACTTAACAATTTTCGCATCCACAACATGATTCCTTCCAATTGATCATTTAAATAAAACATTCATACCTTTGATAGTTACTAAGGATCTTTCTTCCACTTGAGATCCCCTTGACATTGTTTTTCTTGAGATAAATTTGTTTCATGTCTAAGGTTTTTGAATTGTGTGGAGGTTGAAGGGGGTGTTCTGGGTTCAATCCGCACCCACAGAAGGTCCTAACCTCTAAAGGGATATTGATTAGGAGAGTGCCCATCAGTGTTCAAGTGATGCATGTAGGTTTGAGACCTAGCTAAACCATGATTTGGAACTTGGTGCCAATGATAAGAAATTAGACATGCTTAGCCATATTGTGAATCTAAAAATAGGTGTTGAAGGTCTAATGCACAGTCTAGAAGGTTCCAGCCTTGTAAGAGGTGAGTCAATCTGTGATAGCATTCCCAACATTACCAATGAGAGGTTTTAGGCATGATTGCAGGAAATGTTATAGCACCAGACAATTTTGCATTTGAACTACCTGCCAACAATGTGATGTCGGTCATACTTGGTATCCATGCTCAACGAATTCATTAAAGGGATGTTAGGACTTATAAAAAAGTTATGTCTTATCCTATTTGGTGTTTGGGAGCAAGAACAATGTTGTAGGGTCAATGCAGAGGCTATGCAATAGTTTTAGTAGTAGCACAAAGGTTTCTACTTGTTGCACAATCCTTCTTGGTTGCATTTATTCATTAGACTTTAAGTTGAACAGTTGGCTACAAAGTCCCCAAGCCATTTTAGTTAGAACAAAGCAAGTGGAATTCAAGATTATGTGGCAAGATTTGTTTGGAATCAAATGGGAGTTTCAAATTCAAGTAATATTAGTCCCAACATGAAGAGAAATCCACTTGAAAGATGAATGGTCAATATTTGATGATTTGGGATCATTATGCAATCATTCATGAGGACATCTAGAGCTAAGAATATGAAAATAAAGTGCAAGGAACTAAATGACATATGTAGATATGTAGGCAGGTCATTCTTGAATGAAAACATGCCCTAAATCATGGAAAAAGGGATTATGTTGGCATGAAAGGTAAAACAATAGAGTGGGGGTCTAATAGAGGAAGAGGTTGACCATCTAGACTAAGAGAGACATTAAGAAAAACAAAGATAAACCAAAACATGAAAATAATTAGATTATCATCTGTCTTGAGGCATAGAATGGTCCTATGTGATTTTTGCAAAAAAAATTGGTTCTTCTCAACATGATTGTAAGCCAATAGAAAGGCTAAGTCATATAGTTCGATTCAGTTCTTTCTTAGTTTAGATGTGGATATGTTCTCTCCATCCTATTATTTATTTGATTTGATGTGTCTAAATTTTAGCTATTAGAAATGTCAGATTCAGATCTTATTCAAATTTGTTAGCTCCAAAAAAAATTTGATACTTCAATAAAGTGTATTCTGAAATTGCTTCCAAAATAGGCTTTAAGAAATTTGTGAAAACTGGTCAATTTCTTTAGGTTGTATGCATTCTAGATAATTGAATTTCAATTTTTTTTTGCTAAATAAATAGGTGGGGAGTTTTATCTATTTTATTCTTTCTTGTCCAACCTATTGTGTATTCCTCATTTCCTTGAAATTAGCATTTCTTCTTGAATCCTTAGTTGTAGATTTGTAAAAGCAGTTCCATTTATAATGTCTTTATGCATATTATCATTTTAATTCAAAATGAAAAAAGGGGGAAAAATGAATAGGAAATCATGTAGCCAAAAATAATCAACAATTAACATTAGAAAATCAAAATCTGTGCAAGCAAGCAAAATTCTAGAAATACTCATGGCTTGATTTGGAAAAGGAAATGCCTTTGGCAAAGCTGGTATGTATTTCTTGTGTATTTGAAACTAAAAACTTGTTGTAAAGGGATTATATGAATACAAGTAATATTTTATCTCCAAGGCCCTACGTTATAATAAAAGATTTATGTAGTGCACATGCTCTTATTTTTCTTCTCCTTATAGATTCTTCTCCTTGATAAACCCTAATCTTTAGCTTTTGAGAATTGGCTCTAGCCATGTTTATGGAAAGTTTACAATATTTGAACCACTATCCATATCCACAAGCTGCTTTCAAGTTTGGTAGCTTTGCAAGCTATGATTTTTATTTGGGCAACTGATTGATACAATGTATTTAAATGCCTTTGTTTTATTTCTTTCTCCTAATTTTGCAGACTTAACAAATATTTAACTCTAGAATGTCTATAATGCAGTAACTTAGCTATGCAATTAAAAGTAGGGAGTAAGCTGCCTTGCAACTCTTGTTTATATTTACCCTTTTAAATGTCTCATTCTATGGTATTTTAATTTACTTGATCTTTATGGATTCGATTTTTCTCTTTTGGCTTCATTATATTCCAAGAAGAAAACAAGATTCAAAATAAAATATATTAGATTTATAGCAGAAATCTAAAAAACCCTAGATGAGTTGCATCGTTCCAAAACAAATATTGTTAATAGTTTATATAAATTATATATTGAGTGAGTTAGAGTTATTTTTAAGATTTAAAATCATTCAAAAATAATTTGGACAATGAAGCCTTTTTTTTCTTATGCCTAAAAGGTAATCAATCTGTCCATTCAATTTATGCTTGCTTAAACTCAAACATGGCCTAAATAAAATTGATCTCTAGAGAATAAGTGTTGTCTAGGTAAAGAGAAAAAATGATCTTTTTAAATAAATGAATCAATCAACCTACCCATATAATTTTGAAGAAAAAAAATATTGGGGCACAGGACAAATTTTCACTACCTAAAGATGGGATTGGTTCTATGGTAACAATCATCTTTATACCATCTTTTCTTTATTTCAATATATCAAATTTCATATTTTGGCTGTCTTTTTTGATAGGCATGGTTAATTTGAAATTCCAAACATGAATGTGACATCTTAGTTGTTATCAAATAATAGTGTGGAAACACATAGCATCTTGTTTCATATCGAATTGGTGAGCTCTGACCTCCATTTCCATCCACTGCCATTGTGGGAAGAGGAACTCCTGTGGAAAATTACAGTCCCCAAAAATGTCATAGAAAGAAGTAGTTCTAACATAGTGTGACCTAACCTGGTGAAGGATTGAGTAAACTCATTCTAAAACATAACAATGGATCATGATTCTTTTTGGATACAAAATTCATTGCACAAAATTCAAATCACTTTCAAGAACGCAAGCACTTTAATTGTACAAAAGAGATGGTTCAATAATATTATGATAAAAAAATTATTATAATAGTATAGTTTTAAATTTTATTGTTTAGGCTATTCAATTATACTGTCTTTCATTGGACCCCCTATTTAGACTGCACCACTCACAGTGTCGTATATTACATTAACACATTCACCTTTTTTTTTAAATGAACATCATAAAAAATCCTAATCCTATAAAATTAATTTTAAATCTATTTTAGCATCCACCATTCCAAAAAACAACAATGAGGAAAGAGAAAAGAATCACAAAAGAGTAGAGCAACAACAAATACAACAAAGAGCTACAGTCACCATAGATTCCACCTACTTATTGTTTCTTCTAAAACATTTTTCTATACGTTTATTTCTTCTTCCTACATATAGAATCTAATTAGCCCTCTACCTTAATGAAAATCTCTCTAAGGTAATAAAGTTCTCTTCTTTTGGCTCATGCATGCAATTCCTTTGATCTTAATTTATGCTAATATAAAAGGCAACTGTATGTGGATTAATTACTATGTAAATAAACTCAAAAAATCACACAATATTTCTAGCTAGAAATGCAACTTCAAGTAGGGACAAATGAACAGAAATACCTCTGCAATTTGAAATTCTGCCTCTCTCCTAATTTTTGACGCTTTCCTTTATTCCATCTTTTGTAACATCAACATAAAACAATTTTGACTTCATAGAATCAACAATAAACTGTAGCACATAAATTTTGTTCTTAAAAGAGTAAAAGAGAGTTTATTCTATTCATTAATGAGAATGGGAGCATGAACGATTTTGCAATGGTAGCTACACAGAAAACTCAAAAAATCACACATTAATATTTCTAGCTAGAAATGCAACTTCAAGAAGGGAAAAATGAACAGGCATACCTTTGCAATATGAATTTCGATAAATCAAAGCAAAGAAAATATTCTTTTTGGTTTGTGCATTATATAGTGATGCACATTGTAGTGACTCCATATAAAATAAAAACAAGTTCCACGTAGTGGCTAGTACTTGCCTTAATAGTATTGTAATTATTTTTTTCATATTTGATAAAAATTAAATGTAAGTTTAATTAGTGTGAATAAAAATAAATGTAATATTTGTTAATTATAGTGTTCTAGTATTTTTAATTCGTTATTTTAATGACCTAATGCTAACCCTAACTCATACCCTAACTCTAATTTTATCCCTAATCCTAACCCTAACCCTATCCCTAACTCTAACCCTAACAATAAATTTTAAACCATTATCTTAATCCTAAACCTATCTCTAACCCTAACTATGATCATAACACTATCCATAACTATAAACCTAATTTTTATCACTAACTTTTAAATAAATAACATATTTAATAAATGTTATATTATGAATGATTATATATTAAATAAATTCTATAAATTTTATAAATAAAATATATACTAAAAATCATTAAAAGTTAGATATTATATGTTGACAATGTTTCTTCTCTTATTATTAATATAAAATTGTTATATATTAAAATGGCTATATATTACAAGTTGTTTATTTTTAATTTAATATATATATTAAAAAATAAAATATATGATATTAAATTTCTCAAATTTGATTCGTAGTAGACACAAGTGCAACTATATGTCTTCATTCAAATCAATAATTGTTAAATATTAACAAGTTGATGATTATAGATGGTATGATTTTCTCAAATTCCATGAATGATAGAGAAAACACTTCTAGATTAAACTATGTATGCTATTTTGAATTGATGTTTCGAACCACACTAAATGATTCATTGTAGGAAGATGATAATGAAGAATATGATTGTAGAAATGACCTTAAGAAGTGTTAAGTGGTGGGAGAGGGTAGGAAGGGAGGAGATTGGAAAATGATGCAAAAAGTCAATAGAAAAATGAATAATATAGTAATATGATATAACCCAAATAAATGGATCAAAAAAAGTTAAAGTTAAATGTCTCAAACAAAGAATAAATAACTCTGAGAGAATTATTAAGATGAATTATATAACAAAATGATTGAGGAACAATTACCAAAATTATTAAAAGAATTGAAAGAAGATATAAGGAAAAATATACTAAAACTTAAAACAATAATAATTTAACCAAAGAAAAAAGGTGAGATTATATATAAAATATAAATTGGAAAATTAAATAAATGATTCAATTAAAATAAAAAAATAGATGGTTAAAATACAATAGATTACAATATATATAATCTATAGTATATATTAATATAAATAGATAAAACTATAATAATTATATAATATATATTAATATATATATAAATAGATTAAAGGAGAACCTAAAAAATATTACTTTCAATAACATAAGATATAAATATATATAATATATATAAATTCTACATTTTAATATAGATTATATCTAAATTAATATTATCTATATTAAAATAGGTTGTATATTATATATAATAAAGACCTAAAATGATATAGGTTATCTTATATACCTATAAATTATAGGTTATAATTTTTTTGGAAAACCTATATATAAATTAATATAATAAAAATATACATGATGACAAAAAATTATTAATGAAAAGAAGGAGAGCATAATAATTAAATTATACCATAAAATATTAAAAACATAGATAACAAAGATATTAGTCTAATGGAAAGAATAATACAAATTTTATTTTATTATTTTAATAGTGTGAATCCAAATCTTAGTTAATTGATTTTTGTGAGATTTTTTTAATAAAAATAATAATTACATTCTTAAAAAATGTCAAAATAAGTAACATTTATTTATTTTAGAAAGATTTAAAGCAAAAAAATGAAAAATCATTCTTAAAAAAAATGTTTACCTTGCTTTCCCTACAAATGAGTCAATAACACATAAATTTTTAACCAATCATATGCACAAGAAATAATTTTTATAATTTGTAAAGTTAAATATTTCACATGTTGACTTTACAAAATTGAATTTTATTTTAATTTTTTTTAAATATTGTTTTTGATTGGTTGAAAAATAAATTATTAATAACAATTAACTAAAAAAAGCTAAAGTCATTACAATAGTACTATGCCAATGGCAAGTACTAATAATAGCTTTAAAACTAAAAATAATACTAAAAATAATACTAAAAATAAAAGTTTTCAAACAACTTTAAAAACAAAGTAAGAGTTTCTTAGCAACATTGCCAAACAACGAGATATATATATATATAATTTTTTTTTTTTATTAGATATTCAAGATAATCTTGTTAAAAATCTTCTTAAATTATAAAAGCCTGAAAATATTGAAAATTAATATGTATTTTCATAACAAATATTATAAAATTATATATATATTACTATTAGAAATTAGAATACTACATTATATTTTCTTTAAAATTTCATATGTAGTAGAAGTATAAAAAGATGATGATAATGCATGCTTTTAAAGTTTACAAATATAAAAAATCTTAAATATAATATTACTTTGCGACGAGTTAGTAGACATCAATTTTAATGGGGAAAATAAAAATGTACGCATACTCATTGATGTGAGTGCAAGAAGCCTTTCGGCTTAATTAGGCTAGGATGTCTCTTGTCACATCCAATATTCAATATTTAGTATAGATTTTTTTTTTATATTATATATTGGACAAAAATTTTGTAGAAGGATTTAAAATATAATTGTATTTTTAGATTTTTTATATATTATAATGATAAAATTAATATAATTATATTAATTTATATTTAAGTTAGATTTTCATTTTGATGAAATGATTTAATATGATTATATATTTACAAGGTAGGCTATATATTTTTCAATTAAATTTGATTGATTCTTTAGATTTTAGTAATATTTTTTACTATTTATTTACCTATTTCATACATTTAATCTTATTCCATTCCTACTAACACATATTTTCATATATTCACATTATTTAGACACCTTTTGTTACACCTATACTCACATTCATATCCATACATTAATTCATTATATTGAAGTTGACATTTTTTGTTTAAATTTAATTCCACATCACTTAGAATTCATCATGAAGCATTTTGGATTGAATATCAGATTTAAAATTTTCAAATTCAAATCTAGCTTGTGTTGTTTCCTACTAGAAGAGAAGATATTTGTAATGGCTACTATTAGCAGAAGGGTAGCATGAATTTTTTAATAGATCGTACAATAGGCAGCTTCAGTACTTTCCCTGTCATTACCTAGAGGAAAAAATAGTAAAGAAAGTGCTTGGAAATTACACAAACCGTCGAAATGCCCAAAAGATAAAAGAAAAAAAACTTTAAATTAAAGTGAAAATTTTGTGTTGTTATTGAAAAATCTAGATTTAAATATTGGGAATGGTTTTAAGTTTTATTTCATGAATTTGTTTAGGGTTTCATATCTAAATGATGTTTGTAAATAGTTGATATCAAAAGTACAACTTTAAGAAAATATATATTTCGTTAACAACAAAAGATTATGGAGTATCTATTGTAGCAAAGTCACTTAAGATATGATCTCAACCTCGTTTATTATGGTTTCATTTAACGATTAACTTAAACATGTTTTATATATGATATTGTGAGATAGCTTTCCAAATAAATATGTGTGACCATTTTTCATGTACAATCAAACTTCGTCATCTATAATTTTCTAGAACATTCTAAAACTTGCACCTCATTACCCACTTGTTTTCCACCAAATCAATCATTTTAGCTAATCTTTTAACAATTAGTATTTCTTTATGTAAAATACTATTTTTTCCCTTGAGAATTAAAGCATAAATTTCAAATATAAATATTATAAGTTTTTTTCACCAATTTTAACTTACACTAATTAGATGCCAAATTTATTTTTTAATTAATTAAAAATTACCTTCTTGTAATTATTGAAACTACATCATAAAAACTATTTCTATTATATAAAATATTAGATAAAGAAAATTTAAATATCTTTTGTTGTAATAAAGAATCTTATTGCATTAATGCATGGATAACCCACGATTAGACTTAGCCCCTTAAAGGATGTTAATACTATGAATGGATGAAATAATTGATCAAAAGCCTACTAATTGATAATTAAAATTAAGAGATCTAGTTATTAATTACTATGTTATATTAGAAAATAAAAATGGCACAAGTAGTGCGAAATGTGCAAAATTCATGAAAACCTACAGGATCGAAATTCCCTAGGGAAGATTCATGATGGAGCCTACAAAAAAAAAATTCCCATCTCAAACCCTCATCATATTTGAAGGAAAAGATAATGTCTAAGGGTTTGGGGTTTTATTTATCTTGAGAACTTGTAGGGTTCTATTTTACCATTGACCTCTTATTTCCTATTGCTAGTTGATAAGAATCAACTTATGTCTTTTATCACCATCGGGTAACTGGCCCTCTCGCACCTAGGTTTGATTTCCAAATTTTCATAATGTTAAGTGAAAGGCCCTTTTGGCCTTTACATCCTTTGTATTCAATGACCTAGAATTTTTAAGTCCCTTCTCTCGTGTTATCCTAGGGGGGGCCTTTTTCAAAACAACTTAAGTACACATGCTTAATATTTTCACTTAAGTCCTGACGGCCCTTTCTATCTTCATCGCCCATCGCTGATTGTTTTCCAAGTATATGTTCTAAAATAGCAACGAGCGATGAACAACATTTCCTTATCTCACTGATCGCTAATGACTTCCTAAGACCTTGAATAGAAATAGCAATGAGCGATGTGCATTGTATCCATAAAGGATCGTTTATCACTAATGGCTTTAGAGCCTTAAAAATTTTAATAGCGATGAGCGATATGTTGTAATTTCCTTTACTTTGTGTATTGTGGATAGGTGCTATGTACTAAATTTCAAATTAGAAAGGTGTGATACACACATTGTCATTATGTAATTCTCTCATCACTAATTGCTTGCAAAATGTATGAGGAGAATTAGCAATGAGCGGCAGCCTGAGGTTTCTGTGTTTTATCGCTCATCGCAGATTCATCTCAGAAATCTATTTCCATAATGGCAACAACCGATGGAGTTCTATGTTCAAAGGGCCTCTCGCTAATGTAATAAGATCCTATGTATGATGTATATTGTGCCTTTGATTTTATTTGTGCAGGTGTACGTGTCCCAATCTTATTTTGGCGGCATATTTCTCATCATTGATGGAACCTGAGGTACGAAGTCTAGATTGATGATGCGCAATGGAAGGATGAACATGATCAATGACTTGATACTAATCCAAAGGCTGAGATTTCATCCCAGGGATGTTCACAATCACTAATGAAGCCAATAAAAAACAATGTGCATCCACGATGAGTGATGCACAATGGAAAGAGCAACTTGGCAGAATCTTGTGGACATTGTGCTTAGTAAAGATGAAGGTGGCATGATAGAGGGAGAACCATTGATGTAACTTCAAAATCAAATGATCCAATAGACTAAATTTCATTGCTGCAATATCTCCATTTCTGATTTAACCCTAGAAGCTTGGGAAAAATAGCGATGAGTGATTAAATAAATCAGGAAATATTCTCTCCAAGAAAATAAAACACTGGCCTCATGTACTTCACTGATATTAATGGAAAGGCATAAATTTGGTTGGTGATACATGCTAATTATCAGACCTTGTATGAGTAATCAAGATTAAAGAACGTGGTAAAATTTGGTGTAGCCTCACTATTTTTTTAGGAACAAGTTGCTATGGCTGAAAAAACAATGCTCATATCACCATAGGTGAAGTTTTAATTGTTTTAAGATCAATGGTCTAGATTAAAAGTTGAAATGTTCAATTATCAACTTGCTCACATGAGTAGTTCTTGAATCATTAATCTTGCATGCTCCAAGATGCCTATTTAATACAGGTTGATCTCTATTCATTCTCACCATCTTTCTAGTCCACAGTAGAAGTAAGGCATGCGTAGTGAAGAGGATTGAAAGGGTTGTAAGTTTTCTTGAGCAGAGTTTTAGTGTTTTCGTCTTGAGTAAGTTGGTATGAAATTGGATTCTTTGGTCTATTTGGGATTTATGTTGCTTGAACTAGTTGCAATTATTGGGATTGGGGTGTTTTTGCTATGAGTTTTGAGTCAAAATTTCTTTTAATTATCACTCTAGTAGTTTTAAAGAAATGGGAAAACCTGGTGCAACAATTTCGCCTGTTAGGAGGTCTAGTCGTCTAAGTATGTATGAATGCCATGAGGATTTGATTAAGCATGAATTCTAGGTTTCCCCTGAGGTTTTAAAGGGAAAAGGGATGGATAGAGGCCATAAGAAGAATTTAATTGTGTAGAGTACATACAGTTTGAGAAATAGGACCCTTCTAGGAGAAGTGGTCAAGTTCAAAGGCAAGGAACTGACTCAACTAGTGAGGAAGGCCAGGAAAAAGAATTGGATACCTAGGGCTTGTCTAGGCAAGCATAACTCTCCTTTTGTGCTCTCTGACAGTCCTTCTGATGTTGAAGGAGATACTGACTCAAGAAATGGTTTGTACATGCTTTCTCTAGTGCCGTATGAGAGTTCTAATGATGACGTGGTGATGGTTCCACCCATTTCATCGAGGATAAGGAGTGGCCAAACTCTTTCTGATGTCAATGACTCTGAATAGTCTCTCCTCCTTGCTTTTGTTTTTGATGACACCATGGTCTTTGCATAGGAGGAATTTTTTTTGGTATGGACATGGTTTGTCTTTTGTTCTCTCATGATGGTGTGGATTCTTTCCAACTATTACAATATCTTTTTTTTCAAACTTAAAAGCAGTGATAGTGACTTCTATTTTGCACATGTTTCTTTTTCATTTTTGTCATCCCCTATTCAAGAATGATTACATATGAACCACTTGGGGAGTCCATCAGAAAAACCATTGAAATTAGGTTTCCTGAAATTGAAATGAAATGTAAATGTAACTCAGTCAGGTGCTTGTTGCTCCCCTGCTCTATAAAGGGGATTTCATGGTTGTAGTTATAGAGTTTGAAGTCTAGAATTTTGAATTCAGAAGATAGGCTATAATGAATATTACGATCTCAGAGTGAATATATTGTAAATAGTTATTTTAATAGATACATCAGAAGCATATCTAGGGAGAAGGTTATATTGTATGAAAATCCCAAGTATGGTTTTAAAAAGAAATATTAGGAATAAAGAAGAATATTAGTTTTAAAGTATTTCTCTCCTATGTGTTTTCTCTTCCAAATTATGAATAGAGTTATTAACTATAATTTCATTTTTCTTTTGTCATTTGCACTGTATGAATGGACTTATTGTATGCTTCAGCTTAATAAGTTGATTAAATGCTAAGGGAGCCCATTAGTTTTTGAGGGAGGAATATAGGATTCAGTATGGAAGGAATATTTTAAAATACAGTGATTTAGATGGTACAAAGTGGCATACTAACAATCCATAAATTCCTAATGTTCAAATCACAATTGTATTACTGATTGACTACATAAATTATGACTTCACTTTCACTCAGATAAGGCACTGGTCACTCTACTAGTCTATTTTATGATGTACTAAGTTAGTAATGAATTTGGTTTAGGATTCAAGATGAAGATGAGTTCACTATATACTCAAAATTATATTTCTCCAACTTTTAGTGTATAAGAGAATTCTTTGAAACACTCTTCACTTTCACCAAAGGTGTGCCAAACCATTTGATGAAGTGGTTTCCTTGAGAAATGCATCTATGTGTAGAATTTATCTTGACCAAATGCAAAATATTATGAGCATATGTAGGATTACCCTCCTAGGTTTCACAGAGCCCAAAGAGAAGAAGTGAGTTACTTAGTGCTTTCACTTTGGTATTCGCCAATTCTCAACCTTACTGATGATTGAGCTCTGGAAATTTCATACGAAAGGATTGAGATTAAGTTTGGTTCTAAGAAAATAACCAACAGATCGCCTTTTGTTCTTTCCTATCAAGATTGAAATAGTGGTAGTAGCATTGCAATAGATCTTTTAGAGGAGGAAAAAATGGATGTAGCGATGCTAAAGGACCTCACTCTAATATGCCAGTAATCAGCCCTAAATTTGATAAAAAGAAAATTAGAGATTGACCTTGGCTAAAAATTGGCAGGCGATGAGGATTGTGAAATTTTTTCCCAAGGGCTTCTTTGTTGCCATCTTCACTTCGGTAAAAAAGAAGGAAAGTGTGGCTTAGGGTGGTCTATGGAGGATTTGTGGATGGACAATTTACATACAACTCTAGTGCCCTAATTTTGACCTGGTTAGGGAAAACCCATATGAAAAACCAATGTGGATTCGTCTATACAATTTGCCACTAGAATACTGGGTGGAAGAATGTGTTGAGAAAATTGGCAAGACACTTGGTACTCTCATGGATATAGATGGTGAAATTATGGAGGGTGATTCTTACTTATAAGCGAGTTTATGAATCATGGCTATTTCAAAGGTCACTAGCAAGATTCTTCTATGCACTGATGGTCACCAACAAATGGTGAAAGCAGATATTGAAGAAGACAGAGCTTTTTTCCTGAAGTGCAGAAGTAGGAAACATTGGGAGGTCTCTTGCAACAAGAATTAAAAGACAAGGAAATTTTGGAGGCCGCACGACAAGCAGAACCCACTAATCCTTGACTTGATCCCTGTTAATGAGACAGACTGCAGTATTCTGAATGTGGGCATGGTTTCATCAAGATCACATAACTGGGCTAATTTCTATGACAAAGGGGCTTCAATGGTGGAAGAAGAAAAATAGAATTCCAAAGGAATTTCTTCTACTTCGAGGCATGATATGCCTATTTCAAATGTGAACACGGGTCTCGGATGTGGGTATTTTGAGACTAGGTTTGCTAGGGAAACTTCTTCAAAGGAATTGATATCTGAAGCAAACCCTAATCTATAGGAAACAAAGATTAGTTTTGTAGATGGTGAAAAGTTCATTAGATATTGCAAGAAGTGGTTGGGGTTCTTCTAGGGGGTGACTAGTTCGACAAGTGGATTGGGAATTTTATGGTCTATAGACAAAGTGGATACCAAATTCATTAATGGTTGCTTAAGTTGGATCCTTTGCACAGTTCAAAGTAAACTCTCAAATTTGAAATTTTACCTATTTAATGTCTACAGGCCAACAAACACAAAGGAAAAGTTGGCAGTATGGAACTCTATCAAAATGCATCATGCTAGTCTGGAGGACAATAAGGAAATCCTGGGGGGTGACTTCAATTCCATTCTATATTTGAGTGAGAAAAGTGGCGAGTGTGTCAAGGAAACCAAGGCCATGAGGGATTTCAAAGAATTTCTTGCCTCATTGTCACTTACGGACTGCATTCCAAAACACAAAACATTCACCTGGACCAATAGGTGAGTTGGCTTCACCAATATTGCCAAATGATTGGATTGATTCTTTGTTGGAGAAGGATGGTTGGGAGTCAAATTTTGTTTTGAGGCTTGTATTATCCCTATTGCATTATCAGATCACTTTCTAGTACTCCTAGATTTGGGATTAAGTGAGCAGCCCACAAATGGGTACTTCAAATTTGAATCAATGTGGTGGCATAATAAGGACTTGATAAAGAATCTGGAACAATGGTGGAAGGAGGATTTATATATTTCTGGGACTGTTAGCTTTTGCTTCGCTAAGAAATTGTCAAACATAAAGAGAAAACTAAAGAGATGGAATAAAGAGGGTTTTGATAATATTTTTACTGAAAAAGAGCAAGTGGAGAAAGACTTGGAAGCCCTTAATGAGTACAAGATAAGCTATGGCATGTCACAAGTAGAATATGAATTCGAAAAAGATCTCACAGCCAAGCATGCTAAATTTCTAGCAAGGGAAAAACTATTTTGGAAGGACAAGGCTCATGAGACATGGCTCCAAGCTGGTGATGCAAACACATCCTTTTTTCATAACTCAACCAAGATGTGTAGAGGCAGGAACCATATTGAGAGCATTGTGAGTCTAGAAGGAAATGTCATCAGTGACAAGGACAAAATAGAATGTGAAGCTATAAGGTATTTTAAAAATTTGCTAGCAGGCAGGTGTAACTAGTTAGGATGACTGCAACAAATCTTTTTTATCTTGCATTCCTAACTACCTTGCGGAGGCTGAAAACATGTTGTGTGCTACTTTTTCATTGGAAGAGGTCAAAATGGTAGTATTTGGTTTGCATCCTGATAAGGCCCCAGGACCCGACAACATGATTGTGAAATTCTATCAAAGGTGTTGGCACTTCATGGGGAATGACATTTTGGCTATATTGGAAGATTTTTAGAAGAAACAAAAAAATTTCAAAGAGTTTAACAACATAGCCATAGCTCTGATACCAAAGAAAAGTGTGTTTTTATCTCTCAATGACTACTGCCCAATTGCACTTTGCAATTCAATTTACAAAATAGTGTCAAAGGTGTTGGCCAATAGGTTAAAGGGAGTACTTATTAAGTTGATTTGCAAAGAGAAAATCGAGTTCATTCCTAGTAGGGAAATTATTGACAACATTATAACAACTACCGAAACAATCCATACCATGACCTCTGAGAGATAGAAAAGCATGTTAATTAAGCTCAATGTGAGAAAATCATATGATCGTGTTAGGTGGTATTTTATGCTCGAGGTGCTCAATAGGTTTGGCTTCTTTGATTAGTGGATCAATATGATCAGGTTTTGTATTTCAAATCCATGCTATTCAGTATTGTTAGTGTAGGTTTTTTTATTTTCCTTATGTTTGGGGTATTTATTTATTTTTTCCTACACATATTATTTAAGCATGCTTAGGTTTATTAGATGTGGTAAAATGAAGACATGGCAAAATACAATAGCTACATTTGTCACTCTCTCCCCACACATGGGTAGTTGAGTTACACATCCTCTTTTGGCTTGTTGTGCCACCTCTCATAACGACTATTTTGTTTTTACCTGAGTAGTTTATGGGGTAGTTGGGTTTCTCATCCTCTTTTGGATTTATGTGCCACCTCTCTTCTATCTTCACTTGAGGAGGTTATGCCGCATGTTTTTTCATTTACCAAGTAGGTAAAACCTCCCACCTTTTATGGGTAGTAGGAGTTAATGCACCTCTTGGATGTATTTTTCCTTATTGTTCTATATATTGAGAACTCTCCTCTCACCTTCACCAGCTCCATAAGCTTCACTAGTTCAAATGGTTCAGCTAGTTTGGTGATCGTTCTGTGAGAGTGACGAGAGTCTTCTCAAAATTCTCTTGCAATTATGTCTCTATTTTCTCTCTTTCTCTCTTTCAAATTTATTCTCCATTCTACTATTTTAATTTTCAATCATTTGTTGAGTGGAGTGTATATGATCTACTACCAACAACAGATCCTATCTTAGTTATTGCAGAATACAACAGGTACTAGTAAACAATTCAATCTATGGTTTCTTTAGTTCAACTAATGGACTTCATCAGGGGGACCCTCTGTCCCCCTTTTTGTTCGTAATCATGGTTGATGCTATGGACCGCAACTTCAAGGCATTGAGATCAATGAAAATCTAGAAAGGAATTTTTGTGGAAAAAGACCTGGATCCGATGACTCATGCATATTTTATTGATGATAGAATTTTCTTCGGGGAAGCAACGGTTCATGAAGCTAAAGTAATAAAAGGTACATTAGATGAGTACACTTTGGCCTTTGGAAAAATTATTAACAAAGGTCAATTTGAAATCTATTTTTTCAATACGAAATTTTCTCTACGAAGGTAGATTGTAGGAATTATGGGCTTCCCAATAGCCTCTCTTCCCTCTAAGCATTTAGGTGCATCACTTTTCCATGGCGCTTGCAGAATAAATCACTGGAAGGAAACAATTGCAAAGTGTAGAGCTAAGGCTGGTGAATGGAAAATAAAATGGCTATCTTTTGTAGTGTGTATTCTCATGATTAAATCAATTCTTGTAGTTGTATCAATATATGTGATATCATGCTTTGGCATGATTAGCAAAGCAATTTGTGAGGTGGAAGGTTTTATGCAAAGATTCCTTTGGGAGGTTTCGAAGGATGAGAAATGTATAACACTTATCAACTAGAATACTACTTGTTTGGGGAAGGATCATGGTGGTGTTGGGCTTAGATGAATGGAGCTTCAGAACTGTGCACTTCGACCTAAACTATTTTGGAGCATTTATCATCGTCCTGAATGGAAATGGTGTAAGATTATGCGAAAAACTATTTGGACTGTGATGACCTAGATCATATCCTCACGATCAAAAATTCAAATGGTGGCTCAACAGTGTGGAAGTTCCTGTGGAGCTATAGGGATGTTATTACAAATCATCTCACATGGAAGATTAGGAATGGTCAAAAGTGAATTTCTAGTTCGATTCATGGAATGGGCACATCACTTTGTTAGATTACTTCGGTGATAGGGAATGGTTGAGGTAGGTAATTTAGACCAAAGGTGCATTGGTGGAAAATTAAGTATGCTACTCTACAAGTGGTGTATGCTCGGTGGACAGGTGGCTGGGCTGTGAAATTTTTGGTATCCCACATAAGGATATTTCTGCATTTAATAATTTGTTGGAACAAAGGAGAGTTCTAATCTTGGACTTGGAAGATGAAATCATATGGTTTTCCTCAAAGTTTGGGGAATATTCTGCTTGGCTAGGCCATGAGGTTCAATGTGCATAGAGCACCTCTAGGGTTGGCTGACTAAACTATGTTGGAGGAAGGGTTTCCTACCCAAAGTTGGTGCATTTCTATGGACAACGCTCCATAGACAAATTCTCACTGGGGATAGGCTCAGTTCAATTGGTATCCATAGCCCGAGTTGGTTCCCTCTTTGTTGCAAGGATGAGGAGATTGTGAATCATTTTCTCTTTAACTGCCCCTTTGCATCAAAGTGTTGGGACTGGATTTTGTGCTCGCTTGGTTGGTTGACTCCTAGAAAAAATGACCTTCTAGCATTTGCTCATAGCTAGCCTACATGTAAAAAGAACAATGTCTAGGAAGATGTGTGGATTGTTGCACCATTAATGGTGGTGTGGAGTTTTTAGAAGGAGAGGAATCAGAGGGTTCTCAAAGATTCAAGCTTGTTTGTGGAGGCTGTAATCAAGAAGATCAAAGATGGCATTGTTGAAGTGTTGAACTCTAATTGGAGCAGGCCTAGGCGCACATTGTTTACTAGGTGGGATGATTCTCTTCAGA
>VDFB02363804.1:0-16591 GCA_007258455.2 Sequoia sempervirens | reverse complement strand
TGTCGATATGATCTTTCTTGTGCCGGTCGACAAGACACAAAGCGCTCGATGATACAACATGCCGATAGGGATTACTTACGCTGATGAAGCACCTCATGAGTTAGTTAGTGAGACCCGACTCATTCGATAAGACCTCTCAGTGGTGAACATAACTCATGCCGATAGATCTTTCCACTGTCGCCAAGACCACATGAATGTCATGCCGAAAGCTGCCTATATTTAAAAACAAATCGTTATGACATCAGAAATGTCTTGTCGATAGGAAATACAGACATTTCAAAAATGGATCGAGGGGACCCTGCCATTCTCACGCTGATATGTTCCCTGGTTTGAAGCATTCAGACCTAATGGAACCCCTGTCACATGATATTCTATCTGATTGAGCCTGAAGGCAAAAATTAGGTAGCATTTATGGCGACCTTTGTTGGATGTTTGCCTACTAAACATGAAGACCAGTAGTCTAGGCTTATCCATTGGGCATGGAGCGTTAGAAGGATAAAATAAATAAATAAAAAAGATCAGTTTTGTACATGGCCACAACTTGCTTGAGATCCATAGGACATAACAGGTTGCCAGAAGTAAAACAAAATAGGGGAAAATGAAAGAGAAATTACTATGCCATCATAGCACCCAGGAAATAGAAAATAATTAGCCTGAAGTGTAGAAGCACTTATTGAAAATATAAACCTAAACTAATATATACAAAAGAGGAAACCCATCAGATTTGAAAACAAGGTTTAAGGTGTATCCCATTGATTGGGATAGGAAGTACTTCCCCATCTATTGTATCCAGCTAATAAGCATTGTTCTCCTTACAAAAACATCCCATTTCAGCGCGAGATCTCCTACCTTGAAATTTTTTTCTATAGCCTTCTTGTCAAATATTATTTTCGTTTGGAGCTGATGATACTCCAAGGATTTCATTCCTCTGTCCCTTAATTCTTTGAGCTCCATGAGCTCTGCATACCTCACAGACATGGGGTCATGTTTCTCAAACATTTCTAACTGGTGAACAATATCTAGAGCTGGAAGCTCCACATATAGGGGTAATCTTGCCTCTTTGCCATAGACCAACATATATGGAAAATTACCAACAAACCTCTTAGGGGTCAATCTGTCTACCCAAAGTTCATTCTTTAAACTGTTGTGCTAGGTTGTTTGATTATCCTCTATGGTTCTTTTAATGATCCTGATGAGGTTCTTATTTGTGCTTTCAGCTAAACCATTACCTTGAGGGTAATAATTTGAAGATGTGCTCAAATGGATGCCATGCTTAACCACCCAGTCAGTTAATCTTAATCCTACAAATGCAAGAGCATTATCATAAATGATAGAGTCAGGCACTCCAAACCTAGTGACTATATCTTCATAGAAGCTCAAAACTGAAGACTCTTTTGCTTCTTTTAAAGCTACCGCTTCTGTCCACCTTGTAAAATAGTTAGTGGCTGTAAGTACCCATTTGTGACCAGCACTAGAAGGTGGATTTATTGGCCCAATGAAATCAATGCCCCATCTCATGAAGGGTTGCTCCACTTGAATTGGATGTAGAGGCATAGCAGGTAGTTTTTCCTTTCCTGAAAATAAAGCACATTTGACACACTTTCTTAACCAAGAATATGCATCTTTGAACAAGCTGGGCCAATAGTAACCAGCTCTCATGATTTTCCAGGCAGTAGTTCTTGGGGCAAAGTGACCTCCTGCAGCTGCATCATGAAATTCATGAAGCACCTTTTCAACCTAATCATTGTGAATGCATCTTAGTAGGACGCCACTCAAATCTCTTTTAAAAAGAATATTATTTATCAGCACATATGGTATGGACTACAGTCTGAAGTATCTTCTTCTAGCTTTGTTCAAACCATATGGACACTCACCAGTCTATAAGAAATGGGTCATATCTTGAACCCAATTAGTTGTCCCCATAGGCACATCATCTTGAGCATTCTGAAACTCATTTGTATTAGTAAACACAACATCCTTTTCTGATTCAGTTTTGCTGCTTGACCCTGTAGCAAGTTGTTCACAGAGACCCTTACCTCTAACCAATTTGGTGATCTTGATATCTACATCATACTCCATGACCTTAGTAATCCACCCTGCTCTTTTTTCATTCAAATCTTTATTCAACAGAAATTCCTTCACACTTGCGTGTGCAACCAGAATATGAACTTTATTGTTTGAAAGCAAAGGTTTAAAATTCTTCAGACTTCTGATCATAGCAAGAGCATGCTTATCAACAAATGTATACTTCTCTTCATAATCAACGAGTACTTGACTGAAGAAAGCAATGGGTTGTTCTAGATTATCCCTATTCTTCTAAACCAGCATAGCAGAGATTAAACTACTACTACCAAAAGCATATAAAAAGAAATCTTTAGAGAAGTCTGGGTTTACCAATGTTGGGGAAAATACTAATGCCTCCTTGATTTCTCCAAAACTATGCTTTGCCTCCTTTGTCCAATTGAAAATTGCATTCTTCTTTAACATGGCTGTCAAAGGTTGTAACAGGTTTGCAATATTAGGGATAAACCTTCTCAAAAAGTTGATTCACCCCAAAAAGATTTCCAGACCCTTCTTGTGATTTGGTAATGGTAGCTCCAATATAGCTCTGACTCTTTCAGAATCAATGGAAACTCCATATTTTGATACTATATGGCCTAAAAGCTTACCTTCATGAACTGCAAAGATACTTTTTGTAGGATTGAGGGATATCCCATATTCTCTACACTTTTCAAAAACCTGCTTGAGGTGTGACAAATGTTCATCAGCTCTCTTGGAATAAACTGTAATGTCATCTAGATAAATCGGCATAATCTTGTTGATCAAGCTTTGGAACGCCATGTCCATGGCCCTCTGAAATGTGGCACCAGCATTAGATAAACCAAAAGGCATCCTTTTGTATGCCATGGTGCCCCACTTAGTTGTAAAAGCAGTTTTAAACTGGTCTTCCTCTTTAACCAGCACTTGATTATAGCCCGAAAAACCATCTAACAAGGAAAATCTCTCAGAACCAGCAACTACTTGCAAGATTTGTTCCATGGAGGGCAGCGGGTAGTGGTCTTTTAAAGATGCTCGGTTAAGATCCCTGAAGTCTACACAGAGTCTTATCTCACCATTTTTCTTCCTAACTGGTATAAGGTTAGAAACCCATGAAGTATGCTTAATAGGAAAGACAATACCCCCCTCAACTAATTTGGTTAGCTCTTTAATCATTAAGGGCTCAAGCTTGGGATTCAAGGGCCTTTGTTTCTGCCTTACTGGCTTGGCATTAGGTTCTAACTCAATTGTGTTTTGAGCAATATGGGGATCAAACCCTTTCAAATCTGAATATTCCCAAGCAAAGACATCATGAAATTCTTGGCACAAAGCAACACAAGCTTGTTTATCTTCATATGAAAATTTTTTGCCTATCTTAAGGAGCTTTCCTTTGAAAATTTCCAGTTCCTCATAATGCTCTTCTTTGATTTGCAAGCCAGCTTTACCCTTTTTAAGCTAATCATCAGTACTGAAAATAGACTCTAAGGTAACAAAACCTTTGGGTAACTTATTTGTCCTTAGCTGTATGACTTGATCATCATATTGTTGCTTAAGTTTTTCTTGATTCACCATGGAGAACTAATCTTCTTCGAGCAAGAAAGAAAGGATTTGTTCATCACTGTCAAAGACTTGCCAGTGAATGTTGTTATCAGGAATTGACAGTTTGACCACAACTTTCACATACTGCTGCACTCTCTTTTTTCTAATGTCATCGGGAATATCAAATTGTGCCCCAATGGCTGCAAGCCTATCAACATGCTTGTTCTGATTTCTTGGAATAGACACTAAGTTAAAGGAATCAAAATCCTCGAGCATGTTCCACACTCTATTTCTATAAGACTTTAGTTCATCATTTTTAGCAACATTCGTGCCTCTTACTTTGATTTCAACAAATCTCAATTCCTGGTCCCTTTGGCTATACTTTCGCGGCCGGGTTATTCCCTTCCTCTTCCCTTGCAATTAATTTTAGGATTCGTACCAAGGCCCCTACATTCTAAATTGCCACAGCTTGTTATTGGAGCATGCAAAAACAAAACGGAATGTAGAGTAGTACCTATCACCTTGTGGAGAAATCAACATTGCACCTCCTCCTGCTCCATTCTTACTTCTGTAACCATCAAAGAACATCTCCCAAAGTTCACTTAGTGGCTACAACAATTGATTTGCACCTTTCTCTAGGTTTGGAATCTCTGTGTTAGGCTCAAGAATGACATAGTTGCCCATACCAGCATCTTGAATGAGGTCCTCAGGACTGTCCAATACATTTTCAACTACCCATTCATGTAGCAGCATGTTAGGAACAACTTCTGATTGGAGTTCTTGAGCAGTAGCCAACTCATTGTCAGAAAAAACAACACAATTTGCATTTGCAGCAGAAGGAGCAACATTGATGGGACTTGGGTTATATGGCTCAATGTGATCCTTGGCCAACCTTTCAGATTTAATGGTAACCTTGGTTTCATATCTTGTTCTAAATAGTATATGTGACCAATCAGCTGACACATAACCACCTATCTTGGTTGTAAAGTCTCTTGATAAGCACAAGGAAAAGAAAGGTGGAAGGTCTATGACACATATGTCTTTAGGAACTGAAAAGTTAGGACAAGCATGGAGGGTAAGACTCAGATCCTTAATGATGCTCAAAGTATTAACCGAAGTACCATCCAATTGGATCACTCCCTTCTCTAAAGGCTGGTATTTTAGTCCAAGTTTGTCAGCAATCTGTTTTGGCATCACAGAGCTATTGGCTCCACTATCTACCATACAGTTATGAACTAACTTATCACCAATAATCACTGGCACGTAAAAGGGGGGTGGTTTGATTTCTTTTCCCATCTCTTTGCTGGGCCGCTTATCATTTTCTTGAGGATTATTGGTCAAAATAGTCCTAACTTGACCTATTGGAGACTCATATTGATCAGACATTTTCAAATTTGACAGGGCTGACTGTAACATATCCTTTTGACCTGGGACGAATAATGAGTCCCACATGGACATTGTGACATTCATTTTTTTCATACTGTCAAGGATGTTATAAGGTACAATTGGATTTACTTTAGGATGTACCTTTATACCAGTATGATCAGCTTGTGGGTATGACTGCTCCTTGTCTGGGAGTTGTTGATTTCTTTGCCAAATAGGAGCCACTCGAGGTGTAGATGGTTCTACAGTCATTGTCTTTCCTTTGTCAGCTGCTTGACCAAGTTCAAAAGCTCTCTTCTTTGCCCTAGTGTTAGCTACAACTGGAGGACTATCTTCGTTCAACCCACAAAATTCTTGACCTTGCCAGTTAAGTAGGGTTGTATCATTGCTAAATTGGTCCTGGTGTTGTGGGGATGCATCATTGCTTGCACCCTGCTGCAAATTTGAAGCATTCTGTACCATAAGTGCCTGGTTGATCAGTCCGTTTGAGCAAGTGGCCTGATTATGATGTTGGTTACAAGGGTAACACCACTCATAGTCTGCTGCTAAGTTGTTTTGGATAGGAACCAGCTCCTTGGTCGCACTAACAGGGGCTGGAGCATAGGCCTGAAAAGGCCTTGTGTTCACACTCTATCTTGGGCCTTGATAATTGCCTTGATATTGTTGTTTATTACCTTGATATGCTTGTTGCTGGCCTGAATTCTGCTGCTGATAAGGCCTACTATATGATTGCTCCTTCTCTAAGCTTACAAGCTTGTTACCAAAAGACTACAATAGACTTTTGATTTCTTGTACCTCATTTGGAGAACTGGAAGCAACATTTTCTTGTGTTACAATAACTGGAACATCAGCTGGCAGCATTGGCACAACTGGTAGAGGTGTGAAAGGAGGTATTTGAAAAGGAATGTTTGCATGAATCTCTAGAAATATAGGCATTGGAGGCCTAGGAGCGAGTTTAACAGCTTGTATTAAGCTGTTCTCAGCTCTGATTGCTATTTTGAAAGCATCTGGCAAGGACACTCCTCCCATTGACTATATCATGACAGCTATATCGCTGTTCAGAGCCCTCAAAAAGTATAAAAATGCGTATTCTGGAGGTGGCCTCACCATTGCAAGAATTCTATGCCAAGTTCTTTGAAATCTGAAGTTGAAGTCGTTCATCTGCTCTTGTGGAGCCCTCTTAACTGTAGTCAATTGTTCCAATAGAGATAAGTTGTCAGACCTATATTGAAATTGTTTATGCAACTTATCTCCAAATTTGTCCCATGTTGCAATTGAATTAATTGGTAGGCTCCTATACCATTGCATAACTCTTCCCTTCAGTGAAGTAGCTAGTAATCTCACTGCAACATCCTCTTGGGTTATGTGATGGACTCCACATAATGAAGCCACATCTCTCATGTGTTCAAACGGGGTAGTTTGATCTTCTCCCATGAAAATTGGTAAACTCTTCAAGGCTGCCATTGGAATGTCATTATGCTGTGCCAAATTCAATGGGCTCCCTCCATTAAAAGCAACAAAGGGTTGATTCCTTGGAGCAACCATTAGAGGTGGCTGAGGAGGATTTGCTGGTACTGTAAATGAAACTAAAGACGAAACAACAATGTGTGATCCCACAGACAGAGGAGTAGACTAAGTTCTTCTAGAATAGACAACTGTTGTTCCTCCTTTTTCTGTTGTTCTACCTTTCCTTCTTGGTGGTGACAGCTGCAAATATTCAAAGGGACCTGAGCTGCCTCTTGTCTGAACTTTTCTCATAAACTGTAGAAGGCACTGATTTCTGGGGTTGTTCTTCTTTGTGGAGTCGCCAAGTATGCCAAAGGACTTCAATAAAGTCTAAAATTCACTAGTTGCATACTAAACCAACAGTTCAATTTAGTTCACTGTCCCACCGGGTGCGCTAGAAACTGTTATCACCTAGAAATGCACCCTATGAAAAGTTGTAAACTGAGTTTTCTAGTGAAACATTGGATCACTCTGAGGTTGTGGGTCACCTGAGATTGGAGTGAACCTCCGGAGAAGGCCGACTTCCTTTGTGTTATCACTAAACTACTGATTCTTTGATGGTAAAGGGAGAAGGAAAATTCATAAAAATGGAACTAAACTTATGGTGATACACTGTATTAATAATAAATCATGAAATAGACATAGGAAGAACATACACTTGAAAGCCTAATTGCTATTCTTAGAGCATCTTCTTTCGGACTTAATGCTTTAGTCCTAACAGGTTCGGCCTACATACACATCTTGGGAAGGAAAGATTAATTTCACAACCTTAAGACATACAAGTAATTATAAAAACATATAGTTAAAGACTTGTAGCGTTCAAAAGAAAGATACAAAAATGAGAATCAATACAAACATGAACAATAAACTTCCGCTGTAAACTCTGTTGTATTCAGATTCCAGCTGAGTTATAGAAAAACATACATTGACAGAGAAAGGATTGATTGAAAATCACTAACTCTTTAGAGTGCACAATCCGAACTATTTACAAAAGGCAAAAAATGCCTTATATACGTGACCGCGGTCGCCCCCTTGTGGATTACAAAGAATACTATCCGTGGCCTAGAAAATAGCCTCCCTAGGATTTTCCTTTATTGAATTTCGTTACACTCGCGGTCCATGTTGGTGTCAAAAAAATATTCAAGGGACTCCCTTCTTGAACATCTTGCAACCACCGCCTTCACTTCTACTACTCGTGTCGATCTTTGAATCTCTCTACAGTCAAGCTACTTTGAATGTTCCTAAGCTCTGAACAGATACACGTTGCCTGTCAGTTTTTTGATCTTCTTCATCTGGTTGAGCTGCCACAACTTGCTTTTGGCTTTCTCTGATTGGTTGAGTGATCTACACACAGACTCTCGGGCGGTCAAAACTTCTCTTGAAAGACATCCTCTACGAGATAATCGTGGAAGCGGTCTCCTCACCGGGATGTAATAGGTGTCTCACAGCCTATCGGCATATCATAGAACAGTCGGTGAGACCTCATGGCGAGCTCATTTCATTTACCTCGAGCTTACTCTTCTCCCCTGGGCTCGAGCTCCTTTGGCTTTCGGTGAGACCTTACTGGGTCGGCAAGACCTCATGGCGATGGCTTTGTCTTATGGCGAGCTCCTTTGCAGTCGGCAAGACATTCGTGTGTCAGTGAGACGTTTTACCAAAGGCAAAACGTTACCCCGAACGCTCCTCATCTTCACCGAGCTTCGCATTCCTTTCGTTGAAAATTTATCAAGTTGGTAGGACCTCATGGCGATGCCCCATAGTCATACTAATATCTGTTTTTGTCGCTGAGACACCCACACTTCGCCGAGACCTCTTGTAGAATTTCTTTTCCTTTGGCAAACTCTTCATTCGGCAAGACACCCGACGAGACCCTTTGTTATCGGTGAGATATCAGCCTATCAGCCAGACTTCCCTCCGGGTTCCTTAACTCTTGGCGATGAACCACTTTCTTTTGGTCAGGGAGACAACCCTACTTCGGCAAGACCCCTTGCCAAAGTCTTTTTCTCAGCGAGGCCTTTTATCGTCGGTGAGACTCCTGCTGAACTCTCTTTCTTGTGTCGACGCTGCCTCCTTTGATTTCTTTGGCATGACCTTTTTGCTTCAGTATAACCTTAGGCCAATGCCAACCGTTCTCGGTGAAACCTTTTTGTTGTCGGTGGGACTCTTGCCGAAGGCAACCACATTGAGACCACCCTTTCTTCTTTTGGCAAGACCATTTCCACTTGCCGAGACCACATGCCGATCCCTTCACCCTTTGCCGAGCTCTGATGTCGGTGAGACATGACAAGTTGGGGAGACCCTATCTTTAGTGACGCCGCTTTCTTGTCGGGGAGACATAACCTTTTTGCTATGACCCTTCACCGAAGCCTTAAACTCCTGCTGATATGTTTCATTCAATCTCCGATCGGTGAGACAAAGCAATTTCGCTGTGACCACATACCGACGGTATAACTTATGCCGATATAATCCTTTCTGTTGCTAAAAAAAAAGAGAATGTCACGCCGATAGATGCTTGGAGATGGATCCCGATCGCTGTGACATCAAATAAGTCTTGCCGATATGATCTTTCTTGTGCCGGTTGGCAAGACACAAAGTGCTCGATGAAACAACATGCCGATAGGGATTACTTACACCGATGAAGCACCTCATGAGTTAGTCGGTGAGACCCGACTCATTCGGTAAGACCTCTCAGCGGTGAACACAACTCATGCCGATAGATCTTTCCACTATCGCCAAGACCACATGAATGTCATGCTGAAAGATGCCTATATGTAAAAAAAATTATTATGACATCAGAAATGTCTTGCCGATAGGAAACATAGACATTTCAAAAATGGATCGAGGGGACCCTGCCATTCTCACGCCGATATGTTCCCTAGTTTGAAGCATTCAGAACTAATGGAACCCCTATCACATGATATTTTTCCTGATTGAGCCTAAGGGTGAAAATTAGGTAACAAAAGGTATATAAGAAAATGTGACAGATGCCAAAGAATGGGAAAGCCAACCAAATCTGATGAGATGCCACTTTATCCTTAGGTATTAATCACTCCCTTTGACAAGTGGGGATTGGATTTTGTAGGACCCATTGACCCTCCATCAAATGGTAAATCTTATATCTTGGTATGTGCTAATTATGTAACAAAGTGGGTAGAAGTTAAGGCCATGAAGCATGCAAGAGATAACAAGGTTACAAAATTTCTTTATGAGGATATTTTCACAAGGTATGGAGTTCCATGAGAGATCATGACTGATCAAGGGGCTCAATTCACATCAACCCTTGTTGCAACACTAATCAATGAGTACAACATAAGGCATAGAAAGTCTACTCCTTATCACCCCTAGGCTAATAGCCAAGTTGAGGTGACCAACAGAGAAATTGAAGCTATTCTGACCAAGACAATAGCTATCCATAGAAAGGATTGGGAAAATAGATTACCGGAAGCTATTTGGGCCTATACAACTACCTGGAAAACAACTACATGCTTCACTCCATTTGTGTTGCTATATGGAAAGACAACTATGATGCCCATTGAATTTGAACACAAGACTCTTAGGATTGCAGTAGATTCAGGGATGTATATCTCTGAGGCATAGAGAGAAAGAATCATGTAGCTAAATACTTTGGATGAGATGAGAAGAGAAACCTTGCATGACATAGAGGTAGTGCAAAATCAGAGAATCATGTGGCATGAAAAATTCAGCAGGGAGAAGAAATTCAAACCAAGAGATTGAGCCCTGCTTTATGAATCAACATATCAGGACAATGTAGGAAAATTGCAGACAAGGTGGCTAGGACCATATGAGGTTGCTGAAGTATTCCCTAATGGTGTTGTACAACTCATTACTATTGACCCAGTCAGATTTAAGTTTCTTGTCAATGGTCATCACCTCAGACTGTATCACAAGCCAACTTCCAAGGAGGAGTTCATGCAACAATTCACTTAGCATGCATCACCTGAGCTTCCTACAACTAAAGGAAGTGGACCTAGTGTCCCTCCTTCTAGCTAATTAAGGTACATACTTGTCATAATAAAGACTTCCACTTCTGTGGGAGTCCATTTCGTCACCCATCTGCCCATCCATTTCCACCTTTCTCTCTCTTCCATCACTTCACTTCATTCCACTCCACCTCATTCCACCTCATCTTCATTAATTGCTCAACTTATTTCCTAAAAAGGTGAACGATACTTTCTCCACAATCTTTGCAATGAATCCTCCATAAATTCAGGTATGTGTGGATTAATTGATATATCTTAATTGTCTTTAAGTGCATTCATTTAATTGTTGTAAGTTAGTATGGATGTTCACCATTTCATGCCAATATTCCCCACCTTGTCAAATCATCATTCCGCATGTGTGGACACATGCCCAAATTTAGGTTGGGGGGTAAAGAAAAAGATGTGAATATTTTTCCCACGTGTTAGTCCATGCTAGTCTACATCAGTAAAATTTAAATCGAACCGATTTGAAATATGAGTGAGAGGACGACTTGCATGTGTGAGATGACACCAATTGCTGCCACCACTTCTCACCATTATAGCTTTCCTTTATTACTCTTTCCTTGCCATTATTGACCTTGTCATATCTCATGTTGCATCACAAACAAAAGATAATTAGAAAAGGAAAATCTAGTCGACATTGGCATTGGAAAGTTAGCAAGTGTTGCAGGAAGGTGAATATGATTTTCAGACGAAATTGTAGGAAGGAAACTACAAAGTGTTTGTTTGATTGAAGACAATGGGAGGTGGGTTAATTTGAAATGAATCCATGATGCACGATGTATTACTACATGATGCACTCTGCCTAGCTGAATTTAGAAACTAAGGGTAGATTAACTACTTCTTGAAGCTGGATGATTTTGATGAAGACATTGCACTAGAGTTCACCTAGACATTGTCTGAAGGGAAGGCCATGGTAAAAGGGCTGGAGGTCATAGCGACTGAAGAAAGAATTATAAAAGTTACAGGGTTACCTGCTGATGGTGAAAATCACCCTACTTCCAGAGATTCCAGATTAGCTAGGGCCGAATTTATAGAGCCAAATGACCCTCCATTGAGAAAAGATAAACAAGGTGCAAAGAGAATGTCTCTACCTAAGCCATAGAAGCAAATAGCTATTTATGTCATAAAATACATCACCTATGAAGGTCGCCAGTCGAATTTTCACTCTGTGTACTTAAAGATTTTGAATCATATGAGGTACGAAAGGAGGATGAATGTGCCGAACATGTTATATAACCTTCTCTCAATTATGGCAGCCGAGACTCAAAAAGGTAGGGACAATTCTGTTTCCCACCATTGTCTAATTAAATTGCTAGTTGAGAAGTCTTTGCATGATGTATCTAGAATGACTTGGGAAGAATTCATAAAAAATGATCAAATTAGACCTGATTACTTGCAACCTAGGTTTTACCTCAACCCCATAGGTCTAGTAGGAGATTGAGCATGACTGAAGCCAGTCTTGGTGCTTCAACATCTGGCACAGGCCCTAGTGCAAACCCTCCTACAACAGAAGAAACTATAGAAATTAGCTCTTCTGAAACAGAGCACTCAGACAAAGAAAGTTCTCCCCCAAATTCTGATGATGATGTTCCACTTGGCATTCTAATGAAAACTAGGCATAGAAGAGAGAAGTAGAAATGAGAATAGGAAAAGCCAAAAGGCAGCCGACAGAAAAAGAGGTGCCAAGCTCTAAGAAGAGACAGGTTGACACTGTTCATCCTATAACCAAAGAAAAACATGAGAGCCCCCTTAGGAAAGCAAGACCAACCGGGCCAACCTTTGGTATGCCTCCATAGGAAAGCCCTAAGTCTAGAGAAGTATCACAAGGGGACATAGAAGCTCCAATGGGGTAGGAGAATGCCGAGGAGGAAGATATATTTAAGGCAACAACAAACATAACATTGGCTGATCTTGCCAATATTGCAGAACAAGTCAAAAATACAGTCTCAGGAAAATCAAGATTTCCTGCAGCAAGAGCTAGAACAAGAGCAGGAGTCCCTGCAACAACAAACCGAATCCTTGCAGTTAACATTAGTGCCAGAAAAGATGCTGGTAGGAGTACATAACCCCCCTAATTTTTCAATACACAAGGTTACCATGAATTTAAGGAAAGATATGCAAATAAGAGAAGAGGAATGGAAGGAGGAAAAACATAGATTGAAGAAGGAAATTCAAAAGAGAGATGAGGAAATTGAAGATAAAGATGTAGAAATTTCCACCTTTAAGAAGAAGGTGGATGATATGGCAACCTTAGTACCACATATTTTGGAATGTAGGACCCCTCCAAAGGTCTATGCTTTTACTTGAAGGAGCTAATTCTTTAGGACTCAAGCAAGAATTCTTTTCTGAGGTTTGAACCTTTCTATCGAGACCTAATTAAGGGCATTTATGTCTTGGGTACAAAATAAGATTAGTTGGGGACAACAACATGGGACTTATAACCAATTGGAGTCTAACATCCCTCTGCCCATTAGGGATAAATCAAGGAATCCAAGGGATATTTTTAGGGAATGACACAAAATGCTTTTGAGACCTAGCTATGGTAATAGGATTATGCCTTGGATATAAGCAATTTATAGTGAATATGAGGAAAAGGAAAAAGAAAAAGAGGAAACCATGAAGAGATACCTCTCACAAAGATAGAATAGCTTAACTGATGATCTTAAGCAGGATGAGTCTCATTCCATCCTGAACTATGCAACAACTCTTCAAAGGATTGACAAATATATTCACATTGGAAGGACAAAGGGGCAATTCTGGCTTCCCCTGACTTTTCAACCACCCATCCTAATGTGGCTTGTACCGAACTTCAGGTTCTACCAATATGATATTGCTGCAGAGAAACAAAGATGGAGTAGATTGGATAGATTGGGAGGATTCTATTGGGATCCTGATTCACACACAACACACTTTGATGTGGGACAATTTTCAGTTACAAATTTCAGAGCCTTGACCAAGCAAAAGAACAACCCTTCCCCTATTGGAGGACCAAAAAGACCTTAGGTTGGGGGGAGTGATGAGTCTAGTTTATGGTCTCATTTTCGGGTAGAGTTTGTGATTTAATTGCTGAAGTTATCATGGACTCTTTGAAGTTAAGTGTCATACTTTTATGATATTTTCAAACTATAGACATTGGGCCATTTTATTTCTGCCAAACCTTTAATGATAATGGCATGTTATATGGATTGTCTTTATTAATTTTGCATGTGGTTAATGAATGTTCTTTGAGGTGGTTACAGATATGCAATTATTTTGCATACTAACATTTCCATGCAAATATAATTTGAGGATGATAAATTGAGGAAGACATCATGAATAAGTATGCCTATAATGTCCAACAAGGGAATCCATTCAAAGGTCAAAGGAGGTTGACGACAAGAGATTCCTTATGCAACCCAAATGTAACCGCCTTATAGTGGTCATTATTGGTGTTGAGAAAACGTGTGTTACTGCAACACTAAATCTATGGTTGGACATGCACATCTAACTGGATTCCATTTATGCATAACCACCGCCCCACTTTCTTTGTTTTCCCTAAATGGCATATTCCTAGTTTGTGGAGTTGAGTGCCTTGTTTAGTTGATAGTATAAATAAGGATCATATGCCCTTTTGAAGGTCAAATTTATTTGATATTGTACTTCATTCTTTAGTTCTTGGTGCGGCAATACAAAATATATTACCTGTACCTGCTGATTTATAGTGAATAAAATAAAGTTCCCGAAAGCTCTGAGCATCGAAGCTTACTAGTTCTAGAGGATTATCCAAGGTTCAATTTCTTATGAGTAATCCATCCTTTAGTTTAGTATTACTTGTTTTTTAGTAATTAGTTAAAAATCTAGCACTGACTGTTCCTGTAGCCACTAGAATTCCATTCCATGACTGTTCTTGCAGCCAAAGCAGACAAAGTAGTGCCCTGTTTGTTTGCTCAAATTTTCATTTTTGTCATGCATTTCAGCTTGGTGTAATTGTTGATTGATGGTTAGCATTCATGTTATTCCTTTCTAAGCAATTTACTTTTAGCATTGCATCTTTCTTAGTTGTAGGATGAAAATGGCTACTTTGGGTCCCTATTGCACATACTGTGCTGACCCATTTCAAGTTTGCATCCCTAGATTGAAAAGTTAAATGAGCCTTCACGATGATTGAAATAGCTATTCAGGTTAGATGTCCAATCTCTGAATCACGGCTATAAAGGCCCAGTTGTTGAATCATTGTAGGAGGCAGACACTCCTTTCAAAGAGAAGGAATATATAGAAGGAAAAAGTCAACCAACTCCCCTTAACTTCCCAACCACCCAACCAACTCCAAGTTTTTCCACTTTTCATAAGTGGTAATTTAGAGTGGGTTTTAGACTTGACTTAAGGGGTTTTATGAAATAAAAAGACCCCTAACCTAGACCTACCACCTAGGGCACTTTCTAAACAATTAAAACCATATAAAGACTTTATAAAACATATTTAAATAAGTAATAACATTTAAAAAGGTGACCCAAGGGTCTAATAAAATAACCTTTCACACATGCACAATCCTTACAAAACAATGTTAAAACACATATCCTTGACAGGACTAGGAATTCACAAGAATAACATAAGGGAAGTAGCTATGTGACCCCTTCATCAACATTGGCCAATTTTAACCTATTTACTCAACTAGAAAAAGGTGTCAGTATTTCTCATTACTAATAGTAATTGAAACAAGTAGTATATGAAAAATAACCTTCTAATAATAATCGGCTAAGGAATTAAATCTACATAAGTAACATATAATTTAACTCTTCCTTCTTGCATAATACCTTTTAGAGATAAACAGTAATTGATCATGTGTTTTTAATATCAAAATATTACCACTTATCAATAGTTTATTTAACTTATTTTGAATACTACTACAACCAAATATTGAATATCAATCATTACCTTTATGTTCACTTACTCACACTCATAATATAAAATCACCTAATATGATGAAATCCATGATATTACCAATAACAAAACATCTCAATCATTACATACTTACACATATAGGGAATAGGCCTCATCTGGCTATCACAAAAAATCAGAACAACCACTAGTTAGTTAGTTAACAAATATAGACAATTTGATGTATAGGAACATTAATCACTAATGTATATTGTCCAACACAAAAGAACATAAATTATAGGACATAAACCATTGATGACTGATAGGATCAACAAGGCCACAAGGGGCGGTCTTACACTATCAACTATCACAATTTGAGGAAAAGTCATTTCTTTGTATTACCTCTATTTTTGAGTCTTTGTATATGCATGTTGTCGGGCTTTCCATATCAGCATCAACACACTTTCATTTAGTCGAGGAAAGGAAAAACCATGAGTTTTTCCATTCCATGGACATTGCCGCCATGACTACCTATATTCTCTTTGTTTTTCTCTATCTATGTGACAGTAGTAGGGTCATATTGAATATTGCATGTAAGTGCATGTGTGATGGGTTGTTTGATCGAACCCTCTTTTACCATAATGAATCCTAAGAGGCTAAGCTATGCTATCGACATCAATCCTGTAACATTGTTTCTTTCGAGTGATGTCTAAACCCTTAGATCAATCCTTGTAAACAATAATTCCTTAGTTTGGGTGAACAAACCCGAGAACGACATGATTGTTCTAATTTTTGAATGTATTTCCCTACTGTAACATGATTTTTAGTTTCAAACAATTCGCATCGTTCCTTTTGATAAGATCAGTTTATAAATAGAATCAATTATTCATTGATGTAAATTGAGCCTTAACAGGCTGAATGATGAAGTTCCATTGTTCCATTTTAAATGTTTTATTTTAAAGAAATGGAACGCTATATATATAAGTAGATATATATATACATATATACAGTCGTTTAGTATGAAAGGATTAAACAATGTCAAGTTATCTCTATTCTCATGTCTCTATTTTATGGTGATTTTACTATTTAGATGACAGTCACCATGTCAATCTAAAAAATGTTGAGTGAATTACATGGATTGTTATGTTGAACGACAACATGCTATCGTTCTAAATGATAGCATGCTTATCATTCCTAAACTCAATAGCAAATTTTTATAAGAATGAAATAAACATACCAATATTATATTTATTTCATAATCCTAA
>VDFB02363803.1:0-28041 GCA_007258455.2 Sequoia sempervirens | reverse complement strand
TGAAATTTTCGTCTAATCTCTCGAGGGGGCAGTATATCAGCATGTTTCTTCTCACTAGGCAGCAATGAGGCATTTAAAAAATCAAAAAATTCTTGATTTTTGATCATAGTAGTTTATTTTTTGAACCAACGCAATGGGTGCATTGCTTCAAAGAGGGGCAATATGTAGATACGAAAAATATACCGATTGATCATATAGACCTGATCCTGATTTTACTAACACCAGTTCATCTTGAATCATCTCCTTTTCTAACCATTTAATCGAATAATCTTTATTTGATTAAATTCATCACATTCCATCTCTTAATTAAATAAATCAATTTTATCGGATTAAGCTTTTAATTAAATAATTTATTTTATTTAATTAATCTTCTAAGGTCATTCTCCCTTAAATTAAATAAATTAATCTTTATTTGATTTAATCTAACACCATCCTCTTTAATTAAATAAATCAAATCTTATTTAATTAAGTCTAAATTCATTTTCTTCTCATTTTGATTTAAATTAATCCAAAAGTCAAAGTGAAAATGGTCAAATCAACTAATCTCTCTCTTAATTAATCAAATTCATATTAATCATAATCTTGATCCATCCAATCCTCTAGTTTTTGCAACTTGCTCATGAAAATCAGTTTAATTAATTAATAAATCTTCAATTTTTATTCAAAAAGGGAATATTCTCCAAGTTTGAAAAATCCCTCCAAAAGGGTTTGTACATCCAACAAAGCATTTAAGTTTCTTACATGTCCTTTGACTTGAGCCAAGTGGCATTAACTTCATTTTCTTCTCCCTCCAACTTGTCATTTCATCAATTTTGAAATTCCACCTAATTGCATTTAATTGCACAATGACCAAAATGTGCTCCACCTTTGTCCACTCACATGTTGACAAGTGGCTTTATGCTATTGGTTGGTCTTTTGTCCCACATTCATCCATTTTGCCTCATCCTCCATCTCTCTGATCTATAAATAAGAGGTTCTCATTTGGATTTTGGATCCACAACTTTATGCAAAGTCAATATCTTGAGATTTTGAATTTTCATCCATTTTCATTTTTCATAGCTAGGTTATGCAAGAATTTCACCAAGGAAGCATCAAATCTTCATCAAATCATCATTCAAGCTTACAAGGGATTGGGAAAGGGCCATTTTCCACATCAAAATGGCACCAATTCCCCCATGGGATTGAGAGGTTTTTTGCATTAAATAGGATTTGATACCTTTTATTTGTGTTCTTCATGATATTTCTTGTTTTTTGTGATGATGCCAAGTGTAGTATTTGTGATGCAAGATGCCAACACAATGTTTTGGAATGGTCTCCAAATAATATGACTAGTGCTCAACAAGATAATTTAATAATTTGACTATCTTTCAATGATGACTATGTCCTAGGGCTTGACCTTAAATATGGCTTGTTAGGTGCTCAATTCAAAACATTTGGTGCACAAGTGAAAGGATATGGTCAAATCAAGAAAAAATGTTATCTCAAGAAAACAATTTGAATTAGGGAGACAAAGCCATGCATATAGCCATGTTCATGAAATAGAGTTGCACCTACAATCTAACTTGGAAGAAGGATTTGGTTGTAGAAAGAATAGTTTCAAACCACTCGAAATCAAAATAAACTGATTTATTAATTTCATAATTTAATTGATTTATATATTAAACACACTAAATTAAACATAAAACTATTATATTTTTTACAACACCCAAAATAAATAGAAAACAAATTAAAAATAAAATAAAAAATAGACACTATTATAGTTTACACATATTTATTAAGAATAATAAACACTAAAAACCTTCTACTTACATATAGCATTTAGTACCAATTTCTCCATCCCCTCTTACCATTTTTTGTGAGTAGCTATTCTTCACATAAGGCCAAAGTTCCATTTTAGTTTATTTTATTGATTTTTTAGTTGTTACACCAATGGTTGTTCCTAATGTTGAGTGCTGAAGCCCAACGGGCATCTTTTTCCCTCCAAGCAGTTGTCTTTTCGTATTCCACTTCTTGGAGTAAATTGTAACTTTATTTATGCTGCACTTTTCATTTGTAATTGTTGTTGTTGAGAATAATAATATTCCTCTGCTCAGTGTGGATGTAGCCATAGTTTTGGTGAACCACGATAAAATCCTGGTGTCATTTTGTTTATGTTCTTCGATTTGCAGTTGCTCTGTTTCTGCACTTTCATTTTTTCGCTTGTCATTCTTTTCAATTGGTATCAGAGCTGTACGGTGACGGTATAGCTGATTGGGAAATTGGTGATGAATTTCCTGAACTATGGAGGAAGCGAAGATAGAGAAATTCTCGGGTCAGAATTTCGGTTTGTGGAAGGTGCAAATGGAGTCATTGCTGATAAAGCAAGACCTCTCACTCGCGCTTGATGGGAAAGCGAAGAAGCCAAGTTCTATGACAGATGAGGAGTGGGAGAAGTTGGACAGGAAGGCAAAGGCGACAATTTTCCTCTCACTGTCCAGTAATGTATTGTTCAATGTTTCAACAGAAAAAACTTCGAAGGAATTGTGGGATAAACTTTCTTCGATGTACGAGATGGCTTCAGCGTCTAATAAAGTTTTTATTATGAAAAGGTTGTATAACTTAAAAATGAAAGAAGGTGGAATTGTGTCCAACCACCTTAATGATTTCAATACGCTGGTTACTCAATTAGTCTCTGTGGGCATCAGCCTTGATGATGAAATTAAAGCAATTTTATTGCTATGTTCGCTACCGAATAGCTGGGAGGGAGTTGTTATGGCTGTGAGTACTTCTGTGGCTGCGAAAAACAAATTGAAGTTTGATGATGTTGCTGCTACTCTTCTCAGCGAAGATATGCGAAGGAAGAACCAAGAGAACTCTTCAGGTGAAGCTCTAACTGCTGTTAGTAGAGGAAGGCCTCGTCATAGAGGCAAAGACAATAATAGGAGAAGATCTAAATCTGCAAAAAGATCAAAATCAAGAGGCAGAATTGGCGATTGCTGGTTTTGTGGTAAGCCTGGTCATACTAAAAAAGATTGTTATTCCTATAAGAAAGCACAAGAAAAGGTTAAAGACAGCGAGGTTAATGCTGTTTATGAACACAATGATAGTGTTTTGGTTTTGTCTGTAAGCGAAGTTACTTCAGACTTGTGGGTTTTAGATTCGGGTGCATCTTTTCATGCTACCTCTTGTACGGATGCCTTCTCTAATTATCAAGCAGGACAGTTTGGGAATGTTTATTTGGGGGATAACAAATCTTTAGAGATTGTTGGTAAAGGGGATGTTCTCTTACAATCCAAGAATGGTACCACATGGCTTTTGCAAGATGTTAGACATATTCCAAAACTCAAGAAGAACTTGATTTCTGTCAGCCAACTTTTTTCACAAGACTGCAATACTTTTTTCTTTCCGGATTCGTGGAAAGTCAATAAGGGTGCTCTGCAAATTGCCAAAGGAGATAGAGTGGGCAGCTTATATGTTTTTGAGAATGATTCTCAAGTGGGAGCTGCTATGGCACTGACAAACAATGAGACCGTACTTTGGCACCAACGTCTTGGACACATGAGTAAAAAAGGTCTTGAAGTGATGGTTAGAAGAGATCAATTACCGGGTTTGCAATCAGTGGATTTGGACTTTTGCCAACATTGTCTTTATGGCAAACAGAAAAGGGTCAGCTTTTTGAAGACGGGACGTGAAAAGCGTACTTCACCTTTGGAGCTTGTCTACTCGGATGTCTTTGGACCGACTGAGGTAACTTCTCTTGGAGGGGCAAACTATTTTGTAACTTTCCTTGATGACTGCACTAGGAAAGTTTGGATTTTTATGATTAACAGGAAGTCTGAAGTTTTTAGCAAATTCAAAATTTTTAAAGCTTTGGTTGAAAATCAAAGTGGACATAACATCAAATGTTTGCAAACGGATAACGGTGGTGAATTTTGTTCACTAGAGTTTGATAATTTTTGTGCTGAGAATGGTATTCGGAGGATCAAAATTGTTCCTTTTACACCTCAAGAAAATGGGGCTGCAGAGAGGTTAAATAGAACAATTTTGGAGAAAGCACGTTGTATGCTTTCCAATGCAGGATTGGGAAAAGAGTTCTGGGCTGAAGCTTGCAACATAGCCATTTATTTAATTAATCGAAGTCCCTCATCGCGGTTAGATTTTGGTATTCCAGAGGAGGAGTGGCTTGGCAAGCGTATCTCCTATTCACATCTTCGGGTGTTTGGATGTGAAGCATTTGCTCTTATTCCCAAGGAGAAAAGATCCAAACTGGACCCCAAATCTCAGAAGTGCATCTTTGTTGGGTATGGCAAAGATCAGTATGGATTTCGATTGTGGGATCCTGTCGCCAATAAGATTACTCGCAGCAGGGATGTGGTTTTTAATGAGCATGTTTTTCCAGCTTTGCAGACACAGGCAGTAATTCCTAAGGAATATGTTCCTTTCTCAGTTTTTGCCAATGATTATTCAAATGGATCACCTGGAGGTAATTCGCAGGCTGGTAATGTAGGTGGAATTACTTGTTCACCCACTTCTGTTTTATCCCCTGCCCCTTCTATGTCATCATCTCTGTTTTCTCCTAATGATGATTCGCAGCCATTGTTTGAGCACTGTTCTCCACAGTCTTCTTCTACTGGTGATTCACAACCTCCACCTCTTGTTGCGCCAACCCCTCTTGCACATTATGTGCCTTGCTCTTGTGGTACGCTGCCTCCAACGCAGCCTTCGCGCCTTTCTTCAGAGTCTTCACCGCACTCTTCACATTCTTCGCAGCCTTCACTACAAAGTGCGCGATTTTTACATTCTACGCAGCCCCCAATGCAAAATGCGCGACCTTCATATGACTCGCAGTCTCCAATACAAAGTTCGCGTCCTTTAAGGATTCCTGCGCAGGGGCCGCCTCTCTTCCATGCCACGTTGCCAGTTATGGTTAATTCGCAGCCTTCTGGAACTCTTTCGCTGCCCTCCTCGCAGACTTGTTTTCAGTCTACCCCGCTTTCCTGTGTTGATGCGCAGGCTCCTTTGTCTGTTGCAGAGTCTTCTTTGGTCAATGCGCGGGCTCCTTGGACTGTTGCAGAGTCTTGTCTTAATTCGCAGCCTTCTTGTCTCAATTCGCAACCTTCTTTTTCGCCGCTTTCCGGAATTGCCCCACCAATTGGTACGCATGACCATGGCAAAGTGTATGGGAAAAACGTTGGGGACTTTACCCAAGCAACAGGAAATGTGCGGATGCAGGGGCCTGTTTCTATAGAAGATAACCAGAGGCAGAGTCATCAAGAGAATGTTCCGACCAGAGGTGTTTTGCAGAATGAGATAGACAATGTTCAAAATCAACTACAACGAATGAATCTGGATGATTCTATTTTGCCACAAGAAGGTCCTCAGTTACGGCGGTCTACCCGGGAGAAGAGATGTCCTTCAAAATTTTCTGATTATGACTTATTGTTTTCAGAAGAGGCTGAGCCTGAGCTTTTACTCTCCGATCAACCTGAACCGGCTACTTTCAAAGAAGCGTGTCAGGCAGTTGATTCTGATAAATGGCTTGATGCAATGCAAGATGAAATGACTTCGTTGCAGGCTAACGACACTTGGGATTTAGTGCCGCTTCCGCCTAATCGCAGACCCTTGAAAAATCGTTGGGTGTATAAGTTAAAAGAAGAGGATGCAGGCAGGAAACGTTATCGAGCTAGGCTGGTTGTCAAAGGGTACGCTCAACAGAAAGGCATTGATTTTAATGAGATTTTCTCTCCAGTTGTCAGAATGAATACAATACGAGCAGTTTTGGGATTGGTTGCAGTTTGGGATCTTGAACTTGCCCAGTTGGACGTCAAGACAACTTTTCTACATGGTGATGTTGCTGAAGAGTTGTACATGGAGCAGCCGGAAGGTTTTAAACAACAAGGACAGGAAAATCTTTATTGCAGGCTGAAGCGCAGCTTGTATGGGCTCAAACAAGCCCCGCGACAGTGGTATATTAAATTTGATTGCTTCATGACTGAGCACAAGTTTGTCAGGTGTGACGCAGATCCATGTGTTTATTACAAGCAGATTTCTACTGGTGAATTTTTTATTCTCTTGCTTTATGTAGATGACATGTTAGTAGCTGGTAATAGTAAGAGGATTGTTTCTGAGTTGAAGGAGCAATTAGCTACACGGTTTGCTATGAAAGATTTAGGTGCAGCCAAGAAGATTCTTGGCATGACGATCAGTAGAGATAGATGAAAGAAAGAACTATTATTATCACAAGAGGCATATCTTAACAAGGTTATTGATAGATTTGGTATGGCTGATGCAAAAGTTGTTTCTCTTCCTCTTGCTGCTCATTTTCGTTTGTCTTCTGATTTGAGTCCAAAAACCCAAGAGGATAAAGATTTTATGGAGAATATTCCTTATCGATCTGCAGTTGGCAGTATTATGTATGCCATGGTTTCCACTCGTCCTGACATTGCTCATGCAGTGGGAGTTGTGAGCAGGTTTATGAGCAATCCCAGAAAGTCTCATTGGGAAGCAGTCAAATGGATTTTAAGGTATCTTAAAGGTACTGCTGGTTATGCTTTGTGTTTTGGTGGAAATAATGTTCAGCTGCAAGGTTTCACTGATTCTGATCTTGGCGGAGATTTGGATAAACGCCGGTCTACCACTGGCTATGTTTTCTTATTTGCTGGTGCAGCCATTAGTTGGGTCTCAAGGCTGCAACATTCTGTTGCTCTTTCTTCTGCTGAAGCTGAGTATTTGGCTCTTTCCGAAGGTGCTAGGGAGATGATTTGGTTACAGCTATTGTTTAGCGATTTGAGGTGTCACCAACGAGAGTATGTTCTATTTTGTGATAGCCGTAGTGCCATTTTTATGGCTCACAATCATTCATCTCAGCAGCGTTCCAAACACATTGACCGTCATGCTCATTACGTTCGTCATGTGGTTGAAGAAGGCAAGTTAAAGATTGTAAAAATTGACACAAAGGTCAATCCGGCAGATATTTTTACCAAAATTGTAGGCAAAGAGAAGTTCGAATGCGCCAGGACTTCTCTTGGTCTGGTTAAGAAGAAGTAACCATAAATTTTGAGCAGGGGAATGGTTGGCAGTTGCAGCATCCGTTGGACTTCAAGTGGGAGATTTGTTGAGTGCTGAAGCCCAACGGGCATCTTTTTCCCTCCAAGCAGTTGTCTTTTCGTATTCCACTTCTTGGAGTAAATTGTAACTTTATTTATGCTGCACTTTTCATTTGTAATTGCTGTTGTTGAGAATAATAATATTCCTCTACTCAGTGTGGATGTAGCCATAGTTTTGGTGAACCACGATAAAATCCTGGTGTCATTTTGTTTATGTTCTTCGATTTGCAGTTGCTCTATTTCTGCACTTTCATTTTTCGCTTGTCATTCTTTTCACCTAAAGCATTGAAAAATGAATACTGTGGTGATTTAACAGCTAGGATAGTTAAGGGTTTCATTTATGGTTTTATGGTGCTGGTTGGGCAGCTGTATTATTCTCATTACAATGCATTCAATATTAAATTAAAATTTGTATTTGTGTTTGTTTTTTTGGGTGCATGATACTTAAAATTAGTTGTTTCAATATTTACAAAAAACCAAATGATTTATCAGTTAAAACTCATCCCATCTTATGTTTCTTTTGTTTGGTTTATTCATATCTTGTTTTGTTGCATCTTGCTTGTGTTTGAAGAGAGCCAGTATATGCTAGAAAAGTAATACAAAAAAATACAAAAAAAATATATACTCTTATTGTTTTATTCTGTAGATAATGAATTACTTAATAAGTATGATTGGAACAATGGTGGTGAGTAAAGTGGCACATTAAAGAAGAGCTATATTTTGCCTCTGACTTTTGTTTTGAGTGATTGGCAAGATATTTAGCAGCACCATTACTCCTTCACAGCTGGCTATGTTGTTCTCAGAACTAAATTATCTGTGCAAGAAATAAATTTTGGATTTTTGTCTGGACTGTTGAAGGCAAGGACTTCATGTTGTAAATATCCAGCCATTAATAATTTTTGAATATTGGAGTTGTCTATATTTTTGAATTGGTCAAGATTTTTTGACAAAATGATGTAATATGATATATTATGATTTTCCAACCTTGCAATATTGGTTTATATGGGGACATAAGATATCAATAGAGAAATAAAGAGTTATTTGTAAATATATTTAACTATTTTAAGGTATAATGATGAAAATCATATATTCATATTCTTTATGTTTTTGGTCTATTTAGTGTTTTTATGTAATAATAAGTTTGCAGGTGGTATAATTTTGCATGAAATTTGGTTCATAATCTTCTTATAATATTTATATCATCACTTATGTTTAGAAGTGGATATTGATACTATTTGCTACCATGAATCAAATTCATATATGTAAATTAACCGATATCATTTCCTTAGTCATGGAGAACTCCACCTCAAACTTATTCTTTTTTTTATATTCAAATTTAATTATTTGTCAACCTTTTTGCAAGCCATTGTGAATCAAATTAGCACATAAATTTAAAGATTTATGTGCTATATTTTTCATAGTTAAAGACATTTATTTTTCATGTGAGATGACGCAAGGACCACCTAAGAATCCTTAGAAGAACATTCTCATGAGAATATTATAACAAAATCACAGAGCATCTTGATTGCATTATTAACTCTCATCAACATCCGAGCCATAATGCATGCTTACTTGTTGTCTCTAATTTTAGTTCATCATTACTAAATTGATCCACCTAAGGGCTTCACTAAGGAGAGCATAACCCTTGCTTAGTGATTTCCTAAACTTTCTTTGTAGACACCACTCCACTTTAAACATAGCTACAATGAGCTAAGGCAAACTTACTACAATCGTCCATTCTCTAACAATTCACTTTTGTTGGTGTAGGTTTAATTCCACATGCCAAATTAGTTTCATACGAAAAAATATCAATTTTACATAGATTTAGTCCAAAATATTGTACAATCAATTTATAAATTCTTATGTGTTTGTTTGACCAAGGCCCTAATTTTAACATGGTAGTGAATCCATTCCCAATGTAACTTTAGCATTATTTTCCTTCCTCCAAAATCTAGCTTAGTACCTTAAATTTTATTAATTTTATCTCTATATTTAATTTTAGTAGTAGTCTCAACTCTTTAATCTAGGTTAATCATTTATTTAATTAGGCTACAAATTTTAACTAGCCCAACATCTTTAGCATATTTAGAAATCAATATTGATGCTTATAACTCATTTTCTACTGTGAATTGGATTGATAGATGTAAAATTGACCTAGGTCATTTACATGGTTGTGGACTTGAACCTCAAACTTTTAATTTTAAAATTTAAATTTAAACCTTTGTCGACCTTTTCACTAGCCATTATGAACCAACTTAGGTGTGAATTTGTGTGATTTTGTTGTATTTAAAAATATTCCTTTAATCATTTGAGATGATGTGAGGACCACCTAAGAATCATTCAATGAATATTCACATGAGATAATTATAATAAAACCATAGAGTATCCTAATTACATTATTAACTTGCATCAGCATCCTAACAATAATGCATGCTTTCTTGTTGTCTTCAATTTTGGTTCATCATTGTTGAGTTAATCCACCTAAGGGCTTGACTAAGGATAGCACAATCCTCACTCATGTTCCTAAATGGTTTCTATAGATACTACCCCAATTTAGGCATATGTATAATGAGTTAAGGAAAATTTGTTACAATTATCCATCCCTTGCAAATTCACTTTTGTTGGTCTAGGTTCAATTCCACACACCAAATTAGTTTCATAGGAACAAACGTCAATTTTACAAGCATATATTTGGTCAAAAATATAGTACAATCAATAAATACAAATTCTTATGTGTTTGTTTGATCAAGGCCCTAATTTTTAACATACTAATAAATCAATTCCCAACATCTCTAGTGTCATTTTCCTCCCTCTAGAATCTAGCTAAGTACCTTAAATTTTATTTATTTTAATTCCACATTTAATTTCAATAATACTCCCAACTCTTTTTTTTATATATATGAAAATGTGACCAAACCGAGATCATGCCCGAGTACAAAGTGCAAAACTCAACCGCAGGCCAAGTCAGAGGGACCAACCAAACCATCCAATATCACCTCCTAGGTACTCACAACTCTTAAATCTAGGTTGATTATTTATTTAATTAGCCTAAATATTTTTGTAAGTTGATCTTCTTCCCTTATGTAATGAAATAAAGTAAATCCCTAAGATGGATTCCTGACAACCTTATAAGTATTAATTACGGTCTAAAAATGGTATTTCAATCAATCCAAACATGGTCTCAATTAATACAAAGAGTTGAGTTAGCTAACACAAGTAAAAGCGTAATTGATATGAGGGAAATATTTTGCATCTCTATTTCATTGTGATGATTTGATTGATATGCTAACAAACATTGACTATGAATTGGATTAGAGACTAGAAATATGTAGAGATGGTTGTGATGAACTAGATGAGCTAGTCCCAATCCTCTAAATTTTGATATTACACTTGCAATATTTACAAAATTTTGTGATTGCATTCGTTTTCAATTTGATTGATATGCTAACAAACATTGACTATGAATTGGATTAGAGAATAGAAATATGTAGAGATGGTTGTGATGAACTAGATGAGCTAGTCCCAATCCTCTAAATTTTGATATTACACTTGCAATATTTACAAACTTTTGTGATTGCATTTGTTTTCTATAGTCTTATCTACCTAATATTAGATTTTTCTAGAGTGGTGTTGATAAATATCTTTTGGGGCTTTGGCATGTGAGGGTTGAATAAATGTGAAGCTTTCTTATAACTTAGTCAAGCCCTACACTATTTATTTTCACAATATAAAAGATAAATAATGATGAGCATGTCCTTAGGACATGTTGCCTCAATCTTTAATATTTTTTAAATGTGTTCACCATGTATGGATATATAATTTAATAATTATTCTTTGTTGATGCAAATTATACATTTATTAAACATTGGGTTGTATTCATATTTCTTAGGAGGATATTCTAAAAATTATGTAAATTATTGTTCATTATTATCTATATATTTGAAATAATAATGATGATGATAAGTTTAAGAAGAAATTTTGTGCTATTTCTTTTATCTTGTCACATGATTTCCCTCAAGGTCCGCAAGTGAGTATTCCTCCACCTGTTCACCATGCAAATAGGGTCATTCTTTAGGTTCATAACACCAATTTAACAATTCATTCTCAAGCACAAGCAGCAAGTCAAGTGCATCTAGTAGCCTATGAGAGTCAGGGTGAAAATTCTATGAATTTAGCCCATAGGGATGGTTAGTTTGTAATGTCTTTTTTTTGTCATACTCCGAATATATTAGTATATATGGTAGTGCAAGATAGGGTGGCAGGGGTTGATTTATATGGAAATGGGTAGCAGTAAGCTTGTATAGGGGATAAAGTAGCTTTTTGAATGGTTTTTGGGCAGATGGGTAGAAAAAGTCTCTGATGTTTCTTTAGCTATAAAGTTGATATACTCTATGTAATTATCTATTATAGTCTATTAATATAATTACAAGCATCCTGCCTTTTGCTAAAATAAAATAAAAATAATGATGATACATTTTCTTTATTTCTTTATTTTCAAAATATTGCTTTATGAAAACCATTCTATTTTAGTACATGGCATCTCAAGTATTCTCTATAAAATTCAATTTCATTACACTTTGAGCATGCTTAGTTTGTATATAACTGATCAATAAAATTATTCTATATTCATTCACAATTTTTAAAGTCTTAATTTATGCACTAGATATTTATTTCACTCTTAGAAGTTTAATTTAATTCAGTGCATGCATATTATATTTTACATGGTATTAGGGTAGGTTAGATTGGGCTAACTCTATTTATTTGTGTTTTCTTCTTATGGTTTATAATATTTTTGTTAGGTTGTCTTAAAGTCAACTCATGAAAGTATTTTTTGTGGAAGGAAAAAACTATGTCATTGCACTTATAAGGTCCAATAACCTTAGGAATGCTTGTCAAATTATTTAAATCTAAGATATTTTACACGAATAATATTTTATCATTGTAATGGACCATATAGAAATCAATATAATACATAACTCGATAGATTTAAAATTTCTATGCACAAAACACAAATTAAGAAAAACTGTAGGTTGCTATACTGATATAGTATAGAAATTTGGATGACATACAAATTGAGAATTTTTTCTATAAGTACAATACCATGTTAGTAGGTCTACTCAACATGCCATATTTTCCTACCACATTAGTAAGTCCAAGAATCTTTCCAATTCATCTTTCAATGTGAGTAAGTCTAGTTAGTGTATGTGCATGGAAATAGGGGACCAAAAGGGGGTCTTAAGTTGCCACGATTCTCTATTGTGTCATAAATTTTCTTTGCACCACAACTTCAAAAAAGGTCATTCAAATGGTTTTTCCGATGTGGAAGAGGAATGTAATAATTTTCGATCTTCCCCACCAAATCATATATATGGTTTGAATTCAAATATGAGTAAATATATAGTTGTGAACACTCCATTCGCTTGTATATGCCATAATGGTGAGAAATGACAAATTTCTAACATGACTAAACTATTTTTATTGAAGATGAATCAATTTTTTAATTATAGCATCCATTTGAGTGTTGCACGAAGAAATTTGGGGAATTTAGAGAAGTTTGAGCACTTACAATAGTGAACTAGGGTTTTGAGCAACTTGAAATGGGTAAGTCAAAATTTATTTGATTATGTATTGAATTTTGTTCTTATACTATGGAAGAGTAATAGTCTAAGGTTATACAATTAGTTTAGAATACTATCCAAGTTTAAAACCCTAGAATATTTTTCAAATTCTATGAAACCCTATATGTTCTAAGAAACCCTAAACATGAGTCAATCTACTTCAAAAGCCAAAAGGTCAAATAGGGGTTTGGAGGAGGATATTATAAATAAATTTCCTGAATCATCAAAGAGAGGAAAGCATGCTCAAGGGGCTATTATTCCCATGATAAATAAATTTTAGTAAGAGATGCAACCATTCCTTCTTAGGGATGGAATTTATTTGAGTATGGATATTGAAGGAGTCAATCAAATAGGCCTATTTCAAACCTTTGGAGTATGGACTTGGGAAAGTTGGTTGTTCCCAATGTCTTTGTTAATGTTGACCTAATTAGATCCATGGCTAAGAAGTATGATCATGATAATAAAGTGATTAGAAACAAGCAAGGTGGTGCATTTTTGAGATTGGATAGGCATTATATCTATGAGGTTTTAAACATCAATGAGTTACCCATTGAATTTAATGTACTGAATAGAGAATTTAATAGGGATAAACATAGTTATAGGGTAATGTGGCTACCTCAGCATAGAAGAAGAGGCAATAAAAGTAAAATATTATATTTTTCTAAGGATAAGGTTGAACCATTTGACTTTGACATAATTGAGGACTATTTCATGAACACATTATTTTCCCCATGTCAAGTCCTAGTTGTGGATTGCAAGGTTCAAAATTCAGTCCATTTAATGATGCTAGTAGTTGATGTGCAACATAGAGATCTAAATAGGGGTTTTTATTATGCATCATATATTTTTTAGGGCATTCACAAGAAATTAAGGATAATTTTAGATAAATATTTTTCATTTCACTTCAAGGGGTATTGATTTCTCTGTCATTTATTGGTGCATAATGGAAAGTGTATATGTCTAAAAATGGTGATGATTAAGTTTGTTAATTAATTAAATATGAATTATTTAATTAATTCCCCTAAAGTCATCTACATATAAATAAATTTAATTATTTATTTATATTGTTCATTTTCTAATTCTTCTACCTTAATTAAATAAATAATTTTATTTAATTATTGACATTTCCCCCATTCCTCTTAATTAAATTAAATAAATACGATTATTTATTTTAATTATCATGTCACCCTAAAGTTTGAATATTTGAATATTCAAATAATGGAATATTCTCTTCATCCCATAATCAAATTAAATATTAAATATTTAATTTAATATTTTCCTCTCACTCTAAATTCATTTCTAAAACATAATTAAATATAATTTATTTAATTATGCGAGTTTCTATATCCATCTTCACTTACAAATTAAATAAATTTATTTTATTTAATTCTAACTCGTTCTAAACTCATTCTTCGAAACGTAAATTTCCCTTTGGATCTCAATGACGGAAATTGAAGGAAAAGGGAAACCTTCTATCTTCCTCTCCACTTTCAAAAATCTTCCACCGTCCATTCGAACAAGCTTAATCCGGGCTGTTAATCAAATCAGCCAATCGAATCCTTTCAAAGACTATAAATGTCGGTGCAAATCCAAGCTTTGGTTACCTACGCATACATACGAAAACGCATGAACATACATGCAATCAGCTTATGCAATTGCAGCCTTTTAGCATCACAGCAATACTTTCATCTGAGCATAGCCTTGCATTTAGCATAGTGTGCATTTTCAAATCTCGTTCTTCAGCTATTCATTTTGTTGAGCATTGATTTTCTGATCTGAGAGCCATTGGAAACAACAAAACGCTGGAGATAGAGAGAGATAAGATGATTTCGGGGAAGCTGCAGTCACAGTTTGCTTATTCTATTTTCTTTTTTAGTTTTCCTGATTTAATGTCTTATTGATATGTGTTTGAATTTCTTTATAGTTGATACATTTTCACACACACATAAAATGGCGCCCACCGTGGGGCTCGAACCCACAAATTTAACATTCTCTGCAAGTTTTTTTTGACAGTTTCCACGTTCTAGAGTCAATTTTTAGAAAAAAATTGGCGTTTAAGCGCATTCGACATTTTCTGCGGCGCATACGGGGTTTTTGACTTTTTTGTTTTGCAGGATTCTGGAGCACATATAGTAACTGTTTTGGCACATATAGTAACTGTTTCGGCGCATATAGTAACTGTTTTAGCGCATATAGAATCTTTCCTTTGGCACATATAGTAACTGTTTTAAGAGCATATAAATCTTTCTTGCGGTGCATATACCTTCTGTTCCGGTGCATATACCTTATGTTTTAGGCGCATATACCTTTTGTTCTGGCGCATATACCTTTTGTTCTGGCGCATATACCTTCTGTTCTGGCGCATATACCTTTTGTTCTGGCGCATATGGATTGTAAGAAAAATACAGAATTCTGAGTCTAACGCCTTCCGCAAACAGAATTCTTTTTCTTTTTCTGGATTTTAAAATGAAACAATCCTAGGATAGACACATCTAGATAAAATGAAGCAATCTAGGATAGTCACCACACAATGATCTTGCAATTAAAATTGAATAATTTGTTTTTGTGAAGCAATATCTTCACTTAGATTAGATCATTGTGATTTGGGTTTTAAAATGAACATTTGTTTGCTTTGTCTGTGGCAATAGGTCTATGCTCTCCCCTTAACTGGGTGATCAAAATACCAGACTTTCCTTTTCAATTTCATGAATTTTACTGCTTTAATTACATCCTTTAGAGAGCCTGCTGTAGTGGGAAAAAGTACTCACCCTACGGGAACGACTCAAGTGGGTTCAAGCCAAAGCCAGGCTATTCCGCCCCACTATAAAATTTAAAGCGAATCTGGGGAAACCCTCTTTTGTCGGTAGTGTGCAAGATAACCATCCCCAAAACCTTTGTTCTAAAGGTTGGGAGGTCTCCTGAGGGAGTTTATTATTGCCGCACCGAATGGAAATCCTTACTATGAACCTAGTGTAGTGGCCAGCCGAAGTCAGTTTCTGAACATTCTAATAATCACAGTGCAAGGGGAGGGAAGAATCTTCCCCCAAGACACTTACCATATAACTGCCAAGGACCCGTTTGCTCAGGGGATCCGGTATCCACTTCCGTAACTCTGAGTACGCGCCTGGAAAAGACAAAAACACGGGCGCCCCTTCGGGGGTGACATGGCTGTGTGAGTCGAACGCAGTTCTAAGATGTGGGCTGTTGATTACTAGAATGACCTACTTGAACATTAAGAGTGAGTCTGTCTGAATTGTCTTTCATGTGCAAAACTTGTGAAAACATTTGTTGAAAACATTTTCTTGATCAAACACTTCATGTTAGTGTAGGGCCTTTAAAACAACTGTTTCTCAAAATGTTTGTTGTGACTTCCATCACATTAAATCAGATAAAAGATCATCCGAAATGAACATGAAGAACAACAACTGAAATCACTTAAAAGTTTTTCATACCATTGGTCCAATAACATTCCCAATACTTTTCCCATGCTTAGAGATTGGAAATCAACAAAATTTCCCAAGAAACCAGTTTCCAAAAGGATCAGAAAACCCAAGAAAAAATTAGGATACAGGAAAACATTGCAAAAGAGAAAATTCTTGTACAAAAGTTGACACGTCTTGCTTCATTACCAAGGATTTCTTCATAGATACCAAGACTTTGTTAGAGGATTCACTGATGAGTATGTTGTAGATCCCTTAGATTCTCGAGCTTATTATCAGAGATTAGCTCTATCACAACGGCATAATCATAACCAACCTCTTGAATTTGACAACATACCACAACCTTCTATAGAATATCCTTCACATCCCAATCAAATCCTTCAGTGATTTTGGAATCTTTCTTCGAAAACAAAGATTAAAACTTTAAGAGTGCATCTCTCAAACAAATTTCTAATTATTGATTCAACTTCCCCAACAGGATTCCGACATCCTTCATCATTGGAAGCCACAATAAAAAATTAGGAACATCTTAAATTATATCATAAGATTCCACAACTTATTAGATTAGGATATCATCATCATCGCACTTGTCAAAACTAGGATCTAAGTTTAGAAGAATTTTTCAAAATCATATGCCTATCTTCACAAGATCTCAATTCAATAAATTGAAGGATGAAATTCAACAAGAAGGTCATACTCAAAACATTCAAGAAGAGGGTGAAAGCAATAATCCTCTTTAGATCATGAATCGTAATCCACTTTTTGACAAAGATACAGATAACAGAGAAGAAAATCCGTTCCACCAATACAAAGACATGAACAAAACACATATAGATAGTGATGAAGAACAAGATGAGGAACGTCTTAGAGAGGCTGAGCAAGATCCAAAATTTCACAAAGCCATCAAAAATATCTTGCAGCGAGATAAGGAAAAATATTTTCGCTATCTAGCCAAACAAGGGGCTAAATTGCCTCATGACTTTAATACTGAGAATTTGAAAAACAAACCTGAAGAGACACCCCTTTCTGATCTTAGTGCTTTGACCCAACAAATTAAGGCACTACAAGGACAAATTAAAGAACTATAAGGGGGAACAACCACAAAGAAATATACTCTGGAGGACATTTGTCCTTATCCTTTCGATCGAAGTCTTAACATGATTCCTTTTCCCAAGCGTTGTGAAATGCCAAAATTTGATCGCTATAATGGGAAATCGGATCCAATCGATCATGTTAGAGACTTCAGAAACATGACATTGGAATTCGCTCACGAAGATACTTACTTGATGCGACTGTTTCCTAGGAGTCTTGGAGTTCACTCTATGGAATGGCTATCTAAGATTACACCCCCCGTTAGGACATTTGAAGAATTAATCAACCTATTCATATCACAATATGCCTACAACATACAACACCAGATCACCATGATAGATCTTTGCAAAGTTGCACAAAAACCTGGCGAATCTTTCATTACGTTTCTTCAGAGATGGAGAAGAATGTTCGCCAGATATCCACGTCCTGTTCCTGAAAAGGAAAAGATGGTTACCTTCATTAACAATTTAAATTCAGAAATGAGCTATCATTTGAACTTACATTGTCCCTCCTTTTGAGAAAATGATTGAAGATGCCATAACCATTGAAAATGCTTTGGTCAAAAGAGGAATAATAAAACATGACAAAGACAATCCTAGCTCATCCAACCATCACAATAATCAGGACAAGTCCAAATTCTAGACTCGCAACAAAAATATGGTGAATGATGGTGTTGTTGATGCGAATCATGCCTCGACCAAGCCATTTGTCCTCAGTACTCCAAACATTCGCAACGACAATTTCAACTCGATTGCAAATCACAGAAATAATCCTCCTCCTCCAAGGAACAATATAAATCAACATTCTACTCCCAATCAAGGGACTTCCAACAACCAAGGTTACCGAGGAACCAATAACAATCACAATTCCTTAGGGAACACCTCAAATACAAATCCATAGAGATTTTCATTCTTCTCTAATAGAAGAACTTTCACTTCATTGGGTCAATCTTTAAAATCTACATTCAAAGAATTGATGGCCAAAAATTTCATTACTTTGTCACCTCAACAAAACTATGAACCCAGTGTAAAGCCTCCATCATGGAATGAGGCATACTATTGTGATTATCATCGATGCAAAGGTCATCGCACAAATAACTGCCAAGCCTTGAAGAATACCATTCAAGACTTAATCGACAATGACATCATTACAATAGAAGGACATCAACAATCCAACGCAGACCACCAAGCATTTCGCAACCCTTTGCCCAACTATCAAAAGGGTGAGTCTTCTGAAAAAAATGTGAATCATATCAATGATGATCATATAATCAATCATCTCTACACAGACGACAAGCGGGTAAATTTCATTAAAGTCAACAAGAAGGTGGAATATAGAGAAGTCAACGCAACAACAAGAGCGCAAGCTAAAGTCGTCTTAAAAGGCCCTCTTCAAAATCCACTGAACCTCCACCTCAACATCAATATGATTTGGTCAATCAACTTCGGAAAACCCCCGCTCAAATTTCTATTCTGGAACTATTGAAGATTTCCCCAGCCCATAAGGAAATTCTCGAAAAAGCCCTCGTTGAAACTAATGTATCCACTAACCTGGATGTGAACCAATTTCAAGCCATGGTAGGAAACTTGTCCTCACCCACTTGCCTTTCATTCTTTGAAAAAGATGACGTTTCTGTAACTCATCCCCATAATTCATCATTGTACTTAGAAGTCATGGTTCACAAGTTTCATATCAGACGAGTTCTAATAGATGAAGGTGCTAGTTTGAACATCTGTACCATGAAGTTGGTTAAGGCTTTAGGATTTTCTGAGGACTCCATTGATTTCAGAAGAAAGATTACCATAAAATCTTATGATGATGAAGAAAGAGCGTCCAAGGGTCTAATCATGCTGCCAATCAGAGTGGGCCCTGTTATAAAGAATACTTTCTGTCAAGTACTGGACCGTGATCTTGCATATAACATCTTGTTGGGTCATCCTTGGATCCAAAAAATGAAAGTTGTCCCATCAACCTATCATCAATGTCTTAAGTTTCCTTATGATGGACAGGAAATCACGATACTGGCTGATAATTCCAATATTCAAACTTGTGCCAACATAAAAGCCAGTCAAGATACTTTGGTCCCTAACAATCGAGAAGCTCATGCTAGGACTTCTCTAAAGATTGACACACAAATCAGTCAATTGACCAATAGTTTTGACAAAAAAATGAAATTCAAGGATCATGGAATTGGAGAATACTCTCTTTGTCTTGCCAATTTACCTACATCACCTCGATCACATGGACAACCATCTATCAGGGAACATCAAATATCAGCAGCATCAACATCAAAGCAACCACCAATAGAGCCAATCACAAAATTTAATGGACAATTCATCAAAGAAAAATTCCCCATGGAAAATCCTGAGGATGCAGAAATTCTAAACTAGCTCTATAAAGATGAAGAAGAAGCAGTCTTTAATGTCAAATTACCCATGGACAAATATGGAAAAGGGTATTCCATCATGCAGAAGATGGGCTATGATAAAGGTCCTATCGGAAAAAGGAAGGAAGGAGTAGTTGAACCTATTCACCTCTGCGGACTCGTTGCAAAAGAGAAAATTGGATTGGGTTATGATACTCACTCCAAATAAAGCACATCCAAACAACTACATGGCACTGTCTTCGCATTGCAAGAAGGCTTAGATTCACGAGAAGCATGTTTGACAACAGTTCAGAACTTCTTGGATAACAATTCTGGCACAGACTTTGCTGAATATGAATGGGACACCATTTACAATAATGAGTTTTGGAGGGACAAAGAGGTTGATGTAATACACCAGTACGCCCCAACTCTAATTGAAGGTCAAGGTTCAGGGACCCAAACACGCGAATTCAAACTACAAAGTCACCATGATTCTAGTGATGCTGAGTCAGATCTAAATGAACAAGACTATCATGAGGACAGTATCATCATTGACCCATCTCATACCTCGGATCCTATAGACCACTCCGTTATGACTATAACCATAGCCGATTTCACACAACCTGAAGATCCACTATCTTTAATTTATCCTGATCTCATTGATTGGGATTCAACCGAACCTATCGATATACCTATGTTTCCAAGTGACGAAGCTATCATAAACTTCCTTTCTGCAGAGGATATAAATGATTGTTCCACCAACATTTTTTGACATAGAGTTTTTGATCAGGAGAGTGTCAAGTCTCCTAGCTGCAAAAGTAAAAACAAAAAAGAAAGATCTAATGGTGAAAACTAGAATTTGGCAGTATTAGATCAAACAAAAGATAAAATAAAGAGCGTATCAGATGGTGAAAACCTCTTTGAGGCACCAGACGATGGGAATCTTAACACTCTCCTGGAGCACTACCATGAGCGATCGCCTATTTTGATTGAGCCTACAAATGCTGTCAATCTTGAGACTTCCGACAAACCAAAAATTTTACTATTAGCTGCATCAATGATAGAGAAAGAAATACCAGAGTTCAGGAAATTCCTAAAAGCAAATCAAGTAAATTTTGCGTGGTCTTACGCTGACATGCCTGGTCTTGATCCTGATCTTATCATGCATCACTTGTCTATCAAACCAGGGGCCAAGCTGGTGAAACAAAAACTCAGAAAGATGCACCCTCATGTTGCATTATTGGTTAAGGAAGAACTGAGAAAACTCCTTGATGTGGGCTTCATAAGACCAATTGACTATGCAAAATGGATCTACAACATTGTTCCTGTATCCAAGCCAGATAAAATTGTGAGAATATGCACATATTTCAGAGATCTTAATAAAGAATGTCCTAAGGATGACTTCCCACTGCTAAACATCGACACCATAGTTGATCTAACAACTGGCCATGCCATGTATTCATTAATGGATGGTTTTTCTGGCTACAACCAAATCAAGATTGCACCTGAAGACCAGGAGAAAACAACTTTCACATGTCCATGGGGAACTTATTGTTGGAACGTCATGCCTTTTGGTCTAAAGAATGTTGGGGCTACCTACCAAAGAGCCATGACTACAATCTTTCATGACATGATGCATATCTTCATCGAAGATTATGTAGATGACATATTGGCAAAATCATACACCAGAGAAGGACATCTTGAAATATTATCCAAAATATTTGCAATATTAGAGAAATTCAAAGTTTGTCTCAACCCTAAGAAATGTGTTTTTGGGGTCAAATCTAGAAAACTCTTGGGGTACATTGTTTCGAAAAAAGGAATTGAAGTAGATCCTGCAAAAGTACAGGAAATTATGGAAATGCCTCCACCAAGGAACATCAGTCAATTGAGATCATTGCAAGGACGACTTCAATCTATACGAAGGTTCATTGCACAATTGGCTGACAAAAGTTTACCTTTCACACATCTACTACATAAGAATGTTCCTTTCAAGTGGGATGACAAATGTGAATTGGAGTTTCAACAAATCAAACAGTATTTAATGACTCCACTAGTTCTCGTACCACCAAATCCAGACAAACCACTAATCTTATACATTGCCGCAACAGAGACATCTTTGGGGGCACTGCTAGCGCAAGAAGACTCTACAGAAAAGGAACGTGCAATTTATTACATCAGTAGAACACTGACAAGTCATGAGCTCAACTACACTTCTATTGAGAAGGCTTGTCTGGCAGTAGTCTTTGCTTCACAGAAATTTCAGCATTACATGTTAACTCATACAATCAATCTGGTTTCAAAGATTGATCCACTCAAGTATTTGTTAAGAAAAGCATCATTGACAGGAAGGTTAGCAAAATGGGTAATGATTCTGAGTGAGTTTGACATCCATTATGTTGATCGCAAGGCAATCAAAGGAAAAGTTATCACTGATCAATTAGCTGAAGCACCACTACAAGCAGATCATCCCCTGCACATTGAATTTCCAGATGCTAATGTCTTTATTGCGGAATCTAAACAACCATGGTCTTTATATTTTGATGGTTCTTTCACTCAACATGGATCGGGGGCAGGCATACTTTTTGTCACCCCTCAAGGACACACCATTCCTCAATCATATAGGCTGATGTTTCCATGCACCAACAACATAGCCGAATATGAAGCATTAATCACCAGACTCAAAATAGCACTAGAATGGAGAATTACAGAATTACAAGTGTATGGCGACTCACAGCTAGTCATTTATCAGATCAATGACGATTATCAGACCAAAGATGACAAACTAATACCATATAAAAAGATGGTTGATGACTTCAAGAAATATTTTGTGGACATCAAATTGACACAAATTCCAAAGCTTGATAATAAAGCAGCTGACGCTATGGCTACGATCGCATCATTGTTACAACTCCCAGAAACTCAGAATTGCTATGAATTTCTGGTGGAACAATCATTTACACCTGCTTATGATACCCTTGAAAGTCAAATCATTTTCCATTTGGTCGGATCTGATTCACCTTGGTACGAAAAAATTTATGCCTACCTCAAAGACGATATCTTGCCACCCGATTTATCCCGTAACCAAAAACGCAATTTTATCCGCCAATCCGCTCGCTACACTCTTATTGCTGACACTCTTTATCGCCATGGTCTTGATGGTACTTTACTTCAATGCTTTGAACATGAGGAATTTGACAAAGCTTTACAAGAAGTTCATGGTGGCATCTGTGGTACTCATTCGAGTGGATTGACCTTATCCAAGAAATTGATTAGAATGGGTTACTACTGGCCTACAATGGAGAGGGAATCATTCACTTTTGTGAAAACATGCTCAAGATGTCAGATTCATGGGAATCTCATTCATGCTCCCGCACAGGAACTTCAACCATTCACGCCAACCTGGCCATTTTCTCAATGGGGGTTAGATCTAGTGGGCAAGATTCATCCTTCTTCATCGAATGGGCATAAGTTCATCATCACAGCTACAGAGTATTTTACCAAGTGGATTGAGGCAGTCCCTCTTACTAAAGTTACCAGAAAACAAATATCATCATTCATACTCAACTATATTATTTGTCGATATGGCATTCCCAACTCCATTATTACAGATAATGGACGTCCATTCAAAAATCAAGATGTTGATGAACTTTGTGAGAGATTTCACATTCAGCATATATATTCAACACCTTACTATCCACAAGGGAATGGCCAAGCAGAGGCCTCAAATAAAACAATATTAAATTTTTTGAAGAAGACTGTGAATGATTCAGGGAAGGATTGGCACGTTCAACTCAATCCCGCTCTATGGGCCTACAGAACCAATATCCGCACACCAATAGGAGCAACACCATTCGCTCTTGTCTATGGAGCGGAAGCCATATTACCTTTAGAATTTGAGATTCCCTCACTTAGAGTATCATTGAAAGGTCTTACAACGGATGATGAATACAGAGTCTCCTGACTCCAAGAACTGGAACTCCTAGATGAAAAGAGACAAAGAGCAGCTGATCATTTAAAAGCATATCAACAGATGATGTCTCACATCTATAATCACAAAGTAAAGCCACGTACCTTTCAGGTGGGTGATCTTGTTCTGAAAGAAAACCCACGCAATCAGCAAGACAAAGAGAAGAAAGGAAAGTTTGAACCAAATTGGCTAGGTCCTTATGTGGTTATCGCAGTCTATGGTTCAGGAGCCTACAAGCTATCAACGCCAGAAGGGGACCTGTTTGATGAACCTATCAACAGCATGCACCTGAAAAAGTATTATGTCTAAAGTGGTTATCATCTTTAGAAAAAGTCCTGAAGAAATAGAAAAAAATCAGAAAAAGTCCTGAAGAAATACAAAAAAAAGTCGAGAAAAAGTCAGAGAAATACCCGAAAATGAAAAGAGTCAGAGGCCAAAATTCAAGAAAAGTCTTAGAGAAATCCAAAAAAATCAAAAAAGTCTTGAAGAAATACAAAAAATTAGAAAAGTCTGAAGAAATACAAAAAAAATCGAGGAAAAAGTCACGGAAAATACAAAAAAATCAGAAAAGGTCCTGAAGAAATCCAAAACATCAGAAAAAGTCCTGAAAAAATGGTTACCTTGGTGAAAACCTGGCAAACAGGCATCTCGGTAGCAGCAAAAAAAAAAAACGTCATAGGGTGAAAACCTGGCAACAGGCAGTCTATTGACATGAAAAATGCAATAAACACAAATAGTGAAAATCTAGCAAACATACGCTATTTGTAGCTCTCCATCTATTAGTTCATATCCTGCATTTAACTTTTCAGCCTTTGTTTTCAAGTGTCTTTTTCATCATCTTAGGGCCACACCAACACCATGCTATCATCATTTACCTCGAGCGATAACGTCTTACCATGGCTTGATTTTTGTACATATTCATTTCAGCAAGTTGTGTCATTACCAAGGGCAAACATGGGCATACTGGGGGCAATCAACTTTCAAGTTTTACCAAAACAGTGAGACAATGACATCGAAGCCAATCATACAAAAACCAAACAACCAAATCAAACCGTATCGATAAAACATCCCATCATTGATCCATATCACAGTAGCTTTCAGTTGCGTACCTTATCATGACTCATATCTAGATGATCTATAATCTGAATAATGTTTGGAATAACATTATTTCATTTTTGAACAATGGTTGTTTAATTTTTGATATCATTTCTCTGGAGCACACTCGATGATGTACTGAACTAGAGTGGCAAGGAAAGAGAATGATTTTTCTTTGTCTGTTGTATTGAGGTTAATCATCCATTTGTTACAAGTATGTCGCGAGACATGATTTCCAAAGTTTATCATTGATGACAGTTCCAAATTTGCATCAGATGGTGGTTATTCTTTATCTGTTCACACAAGAAATGCTCAGGTCATCTCGGTTCAATTATACCTAGATGCTTGTGTTCACTTGCTATATCAAAAATCATGAAAGTTGTACTCGGGTCATCATTGGTGCTAATTTCCCCTCTGATGCTTGTACACACTTCCAACATTTTCAAACGCTCTATGATGATTTAAGCAGGCTAGCCAAAAGGCTCAATAAAATGGTCGGTTTCATTTAGTTGCATTTCATTTTAGGTCATTGTACATAACTGCATATTGGATTTGCATCAAGAGTTTTGAAAGGCCAATGGTTGTCATGTTTCTTTGGACTATTTGTAGAGGACAATGCGGACGTTTGCTTCATTATCATTATCATTTATCTCATCATTATTCATTTCCTTTATATCATATATTGCATCATTTCATTCATTATCATTCACATTAGTTTCATTGACATTGCATCATTTCATTCATTATCATTCATATTAGTTTTATCATTGCATCAATTCATTCATTATCATTCACATTAGTTTCATATATTGCATCATTTCATTCATTATCATTCATATTAGTTTTATCATTGCATCATTTCATTCATTATCATTCATATTAGTTTTATCATTGCATCAATTCATTCATTATCATTCACATTAGTTTCATTGACATTGCATCATTTCATTCATTTATCATTATCATACATTGCATCAATTCATTCATTATCATTCACATTAGTTTCATTGACATTGCATCATTTCATTCATTTATCATTATCATACATTTCATCTTTTCATTCATTATCATTCACATTAGTTTCATTGTAATTTCATTTTCATTCATTATCATTCACATTAGTTTCATTGTCATTTCATTTCATTCATTATCATTCATATTAGTTTCATTGACATTTCATCATTTCATTCATTATCATTTATATTATTATCATCTCATCATCGCATTACCATTATCATATTATAGTCATTTCATTCATTTTCATTCATTATCATTCATATTAGTTTTACATTTCATTAATTTCATTCATTATCATTCATATTAGTTTCATCATTTCATCATTTCATTCATTATCATTCATATTAGTTTCATCATTTCATCATTTCATTCATTATCATTCATATTAGTTTTATCATTTCATCATTTCATTCATTATCATTCATATTAGTTTCATCATTTCATCATTTCATTCATTATCATTCATATTAGTTTTACCATTATCATCATTTCATTCATTTTCGTTATCATTATCATTTATATTATTTTCATTATCATCTCATCATCAAATTACCATTATCATATTATAGTCATTTCATTCATTTTCATTATCATTATCATTCATATTAGTTTCATTATCATCTCATCATTTCATTAATCATTTCATTATCATTGTCATTTCCTTGTTTCATTATCATTATCATTTCATCATCTTCTTATGGTTACCATTATCATTATTTATCACATCATTATCATTTATTTCATGGTCATCATCATTTCATCATTTCATTATCATTATCAGTTATATTATTTTCATCCATTATTATTCATTTATCCGTTCATTCTAATTACAAATCATTATATTGTCATCACATATCATTTTATCATACATCTCCTCACTATTTACTCATATCATTTTACATCATATCATATCATGTTATTATACAAAATTCATAATGCATGTCATGAACACAACATTCATTTTTCATCATATTATCATCTTTTACCTACATTGAAAAATCCAAAAAAAAAAAACATTCCATACATACATTTCCATATACACATCATAAGTCATCCACCTGCATGACATCATTAGTACACATTATCAAATCATCATCATCATAATAAAAACATCATAATCGAATCATCCTGCATATCATGTTAGTCATCAAATCATTCAAATGCAAACCAAAATCCATAACACATAGAAATAAATGCATATCACATTGTCATCTCAAAAATGCACATCACATCATCAAAAACAATCATCACCACTGCATATCATTACTCATCAAAAATGATACAAATGTCCAAATGTCCAATGAAACTAAAATGTCCAAAGAAAAATACATCAAATATGATCAAAAATCCGTATACATGCTCCAAAAATGGTACATATATGTGCACTATATCTGCTAACTGGTCGATGCCCCTAATGGAGCTAGTTCGAAAGGAGGTGGCTTGCCACTGGTACCTGTGTCTGAATCTCGTCGAGGCCCAGTCACTCCCATGCTCTGTATATGTGTCTGTGATCTACTCCTAGTCCTGCTGCGAGATCGGGGAAATGGCTCTCTACGCTCGGGAGGACACAGCTCCTCGTACCTGACCCTGTAATACTCGGTCTCCCTCGCCATCTCCATGACCTCTGCAATGGCATCCCGCAATGATGCACTCTCTATAGTTCCCATCAGCCTCTGAGCAATTCCCTCAGCTTCTACTGACCTTTGTCTAAATGCATCTCTCTCTGTCATCACCTGGGCTAACTGTGGGTCTGGGGCAAGTGCCTGTGCCTGTGCTTGTGCCTGTGCCTGAACCTATGCCAGCTGTGCCTATAGCTGTACAATAAATCCCTGTGCTTGCACCAGCTAACTATGTAATTGTCCCTGCTGTCCCTGTAGTGTCTACACCTGGGCCTGAAGCGTGGCTATCTGCCCCTATTGAGATGAGGATCCCATCCGGATCACTGTCCATCACCCAATCCCTGTCCTCGGCTGTCACATAATCTGGACACCCCTCAGAATATCTAGCCTCGACCTCCCCAACACCTATCCCTCATCCCCGCCATCATCTCCATCATCCCCATCAGAACTCTCCACCTCCTCTCCTCCAACTACTCCCTTCTCACCGCCGGCCACATCCTCCTGTCTCATTGTCCCTGGCTGTGGTGCTACCAGAATGGGTGCTAGCTCATCAGGACTGGTAAACCATGGAAAATGATGTGTATGGTAATATAGAGAGTACTCATCAGACATGCCGACATCAATAATTTCTTGCCTGTCATCCCATGCCTCGGGCGCTAATGACTGAAACTCTGTATACACTATCTGATAGGAAATACATGGCCCCCATCCGGCCTCATCTCTGCTCCGGGCATAGTGTG
>VDFB02363802.1:0-57311 GCA_007258455.2 Sequoia sempervirens | reverse complement strand
ACATCCATTGGAGCTTCTACTTGCATATCTTCAGATTTCTACTTCAAGGGTTTGGTGATTTTTAGCATTGCATGTTTTTCATTCATCATTCTCTTTTAATTTCATTTCATTTTCAAGGGTTTAATTACCAAACCAAGGTTTGACCAAGGCAAACCCCTATTCACTAACCCTTAACATTTTTTCCCTTCTTTGCATGTGTTTTGTAGGTCTCGTGTGCAGATTTATCAAAGAACAAGGTGTGAAAAGTTTTCAAAAAAATTTCAAAGTCATTCAAAGTTATCACAGCCTGAAAAGAAGCTTGGAGAACACCTATATAGGTCAAATTCTATAGTTTCAGATCTGAAAACCTGTCAGGAGCTGAAGTGCAAATTAGGAGCTACAAATTGCACTTTTGAATTTCCCAAAATCTAGAAGTGGACTAAGTCACCATTAGTGATGTATTAGTCCCACTACTAGGCTTGAAAAGTGGTTTTTACAGTTTTGAGTACCCCTTTTCCTATAACTTGTTCCGATAGAATTTTCTCGAAACAGGATTGAGTCACCCAGCTTGGCATAAGTGTCCCAATAGGCTTCAATAGTGATTTCTATAGGATTCCAAAGCTCCTCTCCATCACTTTATAGTTTCCAAGTGCAACTCTTCAATCTCACTGATTTTTGTTACAGTTTGTTTGCATTCTTTGTTCATTTTGCATACTACACTATGTTTTCAAATAATTTGCATTTCCTTAGTTTCACATTAATAAACAATCTCTTTTATCAGTTCTTTGTATCTACGAAATTACCCTTAGATATATTTCAATCATCTTTGCATTGGAATCTCAAGGGAATATTCTTGAGTGAGCCATCAAGGGTTTTTGATACCTCTCTCCTTTTAGGTGCAAAACCATAGAGGTGTAAGAGAGTCCCCCATTCCAAAAGTCTATGGTTCATTTTGGTGAACTTGACTTTTGAACATCCTATTTCTAATTTCAAGTGCATTTACATCATAGGAATAGCTTACATTAACATTGCATTGCATTTGCATTATTTAAATTGCATCCTAGGGTTTCCAAATTTGCATTAATGAAAAGCTCATCTAGCTTGCATTTTTCCATTTTATTTCATTAAAAATCAACAAAATTATGTATTTTCATACTATAACTACATCTTAAAATCTAAAAAGCATAAAAATCAATTAATTTCTTTCAAAAATTTCCAAAAAAATCACTCCCTGGACTCATTTGCCACCATGGGTGACTTAGTCTAGTTGCATATTTTGCGCTACAATTTTCGTCATCTACAGTTCATTTTCTGAGTTTTTGCTTGTTATTTCTGCATTTCAGTTTTACTTTCCAAAATTTTAGTTTTAAGCATTTCCTTCTTGTTACTTTACATTGCACCCCGCATTTAGAAGCCTTTGCATGAGTGTTTGGTGTCTTATTGCTAATACCTTAGTGAGAAGAAGTTCAAGACTCATATCAGCTCACAATACAACAATCACTGTAGATCTTGGAATATCTAGAGCTTCCACTCCTAGTATGAACAATAGTGCACTAGGCATGGATAATAGCCTTAGCAACTCTTTTCCTTCAGGTAGTATGCATGTTGAACATAGACTTGATGATATACCGCATGATAAGATAATTCAAATCCATGAAGACCTAGTACATCTGCAACACCAAGTTAGCCTTGAAAACATTTCTACTACAACAATTCCTACCATTTAAAACATTCACCGTATTCTTGAAAGTGGTGAAGGTCTTGACCTTGTGTAAAACATAGTTCAAATCTTTGGAAAACATCTTCCTTCAACATCTAGTGCTCCTTAATCATCAAACAATGTGCTAAGCTAAGGAGGAACTCAAATTCCTCCTCCCTCAACAGTAGCATCAATACCTACCTATACCACTCCTCAAGTCACCAAAACAATGCAACAAGTTAGTAATGTGAATCCTTCCATCAGTATTCCTACTAGCATCCCTAGCTCCTATATGGCATCGCATGTTCTATCTTCTTCCACATTACCATCTATAAGCATTCCATTCAATTTCCCTACCACTACATACAATCTATTGCCACTTTCACTTCCACCTCATACCACTTCTACTGATCCTCTCATAACACAACTTTTCCAAATTATTTCATCCACGCAAAAACAAATCTCCACCATAAACCAAAATTAGAATTCAACCCACCCACATATTATGTTCGAAGGAGCCCATTGTCTTTGGAAATATTGCAAAAACCAATGGCAGAAGGAGTTGAGATGCCTAGATTTGAGAAATATGGAGGGAAGGGAGATCCTTCTAAGCATGTTAATGCCTACACCGCTTTATGTAGTGATTTTTTCCTTGATGATAAACTGTTAGCAAAATAGTTTCCTAGGATTTTAAAAGATACTGCCTTGGAATGGTTTTCATCTTTACCGAACAATTCAATTTGTTCATTTAATAAACATGTTGATGCATTTATAAATCATTTCCAAGTGCATATGACTCCCAAGAAGACCTTGGTTGATTTGATGAGATGCAAGTAAAATGAGGAAGAAAAGATAATTGATTTCATCTCACACTATCAATCACTTTATTCCAAAATCGATGTCAAGATCCCTAACCCACACCTTCAAAAGATCTTTATAGAAAACTTGCAAACTAAACTTCGGGACAAACTCACTATGATGCAATTCCCCTCCTTCATGCACTTGTGTACTTCCCTTTGTGATTACCACAATTCGGTTAGTAGTCAAGATATAAGGTCCAGTTCTTTCCAAACTAAAAAATCTAAGTCCGCTAACCAAAACAATTCCCAACCATTTAGAAAGAAAAACAAAGGGTTCTTACAATTCAACCCCCCTCAACAACCAACTCAAATTGTCACCTATGTCACAAAAAAAAAAATCTTTGGAAATTTTTGTGCTCATTTGCGTCTTTCTTATGGATGTTGGCCTAGCTTTTCCTAGATTTATGTTGTAATGTGGTCAACACATTCACATTAGGTCTCTGACCCTTGAGAATTATTAAGAATTCTATGATGTCTTGTAAAAGTATTGTGAAGTGTTGTAGCCCACTTTCACACTTTTCTAGAACCCTTTTAATATAATTCACCTAAATAAAATATTTTTATCACTTACCAAGCCTTATTTCAAAGTGTTGTAAAGTGTTGTAATAAACTTTCATGCTTTTCTAGGCTTGTCATCAATAATTTGACCCTTTCTCATGTTTAAATGGCCCCTGAATGCACTTGCAGGCCCTACTTAAGTGTGTTTTGGAGAATAACCTCGTTAAACATCATTAAATACATGTTAATTCCTAACACCCATTAAAATTGTCCTGGTGGGACCAAGTTACCACTAGGGGTGACTTAGTCCCACTTGGCACAAAAATTAAATAAAAATCAAAATTCTGGCAGGATATTATTTTCTAGACCTTGAGGTCGGCCTATGATGTGTTATTTTCAGGAAATTTTGTATAATCAAGTATAAAAAAAAGGGTTTTCCTCTCATTTTCACCCTCGTTCATTCATACATTCACTCATTGATCACTCTCAAGCATTCTAGGTACTATTAAGTCTACATTCATTGGAGCTTCTACTTGCATATCTTCAAATTTCTACATCAAGGGTTTGGTGAGTTGTAGGATTGCATGTTGTTCATTCATCATTCTGTTTCCATTTTATTTTATTTTCAAGATTTTAATTACCAAATTGGGGTTTGACCAAGGAAAACCCCTATTCACTAACCCTTAACCCTTTTTCCCCTCTTTACATGCGTGTTTTGTAGGTCTTGTATGCAGATTTGTTAAAGAAAAAGGTGGTAAAAGGTGCCATAATTTCATTAAAGTCATTCAAAGTCAAAAAAGCCCTAAAATAAGCTTGGAGACCACCTACAAACCGAATTCTATAGATTCAGAATTGGACCAACTAGGAAACAAAGTGTAGACTAAGAGCTATAGATTGCATATTTGGAATTCTCAAAAGCTAAAGGTGGACTAAGGCACCATCAATGGCGAATTAGTCCCACTTCCAAGCATAAAAAGTTTTTCTACATTTCTAGATACCCTTTTGGTTGAAACCTATTCCGGTGGAATTTCTTCGAAACAGGACTAAATGTCCCAACTTGGTGTAAGTGTCCCAGTAGGCTTCAACAACAAATTTTGTAGGATTCTAGAGCCTCTTTGCATCACATTCCAATTTCCAAGTGCACCATTTTTATTCATTTCTGTTATAGTTCATTTGCATTTTTAGGTCATTTTTCATATCACATTATGTTCTCAAACATCTTGCATTTGGGTATGTGCAAGATCATCATGGAAAAAATAGGCCCTTAAGTGGCAAAAAATTCATAAAAATCAGAGTTAGGCAACTTGAAATAAAAATTTGAATAAGTTATCTATATTATTTCAAAAATATGTAAGAATAGAATTTGTAGCAAATTGAATGTAGTTTTAAACTACTAGGTTTATTTTTAAAAAAAAACTATTTGGTGAAAATTTAAAATTTCAATGCAGTAGTACTTAAATTTTAGGGAAAACATAAGAAATAAGTGTCTATCTGACCACCCTAACCACAATAAATTGATAATATGTTCTTTATAAGATTTTAGATATAAATAGAGGACTCATGTCCTTATGTGATGTATATTTTTTTGTAATTTTTTTCCAAGCAAACAATTAATTCTAATTTTTTATTACAACTTTTAAAGAATATCAAAAATCGTATGTATGACCACCTTAACTTTGTCAAAACTTCATGAAATTCAATTTTTTTTTTAATCCTATAGTATGCAAAGCATAGAATGTGACACATGTTTCGGATTCAAAAAATGTGATACCATTTTAAAGCTATAGATGTTTTTCAATCAACCTATCAATTAGGACTTTAGTCATCATTCAATTTGAAAATGAATAAAAAATATTTATTTAATTCAAAGTAAAGCATAATTTATATTGGTGGAAAGTTAAGAATCTCCTTTAAAAACATTTTCATTTCATCAATTTTTGGTTTAAAAAAAATTTCCAGCCACATACCCATCATATCACCACTTTTTGGCCCATCATGATCCTACAAATACCCATTTCTTAAGTTTTGCATTAATAATTCATTTCCTTTTTTAGTTTTTTGCATTTAGGGAATTCCATTTAGACATATTTCAATACTATTTGCATTAGTCTTGAGTGAACCACCAAGTTTTTGTGGATTACCTTTCTCCTTTTAAGTGCAAAACCCTAGAAGTTCAAGAGTGTCTACCTACAAAAATTTGTAGTTCTTTTTGGCGAACCTGCATTTAGAACATTCTATTTCTGATTTAGAGTGCATTTACCTAGGATTAACTTGCATTGCATTTTGCATTGTTTAAATTGCATCCTAGGGTTTTAAAAATTGCATTAGTGAAAAGCTCATCTAGCTTGCATTTTTTCTTTGTATTTCATTTAAAATTCACAAAACTCTACATATTCATATTATATCTGCATCTAAAACCCTAAAAAGTATAAAATTCCATTTAAACATTTTGAAAATTATCACTGCATTTTCTAAAATTTCATCTACAATTCCTATATTTCTATTTGTTGTTTCTACATTTCAGTTTTACTTTCTAGAATTTTAGCTTTAAGAATTTCATTCTTATTAGTTTACCTTGCATTTGCATTCTCCCACATTCAAAAACCTTTGCATGAGTGTTTGGTTTCCTATTGGTAATACCTTAGGGAGAAGAAGTTTGAGACTCATGTTATTCCATGATAACACACTCGTTGGGGATCTTGGGTTATCTAAAACTTCCACTCCTAGTATTGCAACTAGTACACTAGGAATGGATACTCACTTTATGAACTCTTTACCTTCCAATAACATGCAAGTTGACACACAAAATGATCACATCCCGCAAGACAAGATAATTAACATTCATGAGGACTTAACACATCTCAAACATCAAGTGAGCCTTGAAAACATTTCAGCCACTGCAATTCCTACAATATAAAACATCCATCACATGCTTGAAAGTGAAGAAGGCCTAGATGTTGTGAAACAAATGGTTGAGATATATACAAAACATGTTCCTTCCACCTCTAGTGTCTCTCAACTAGCAAATATTGTGGTTAGCCAAGGGGGACCTCAAACTCCTCCTCCTTCCATAGTAGCCTCCATACCTACCTATACCACTCCTCATGTCACAACAAGCAACAAGTTAGTAATGTGATTCCTTCCTCAACTATTCCTGCGAGCATCCCTAATTCTTATGTGGCATCACATGTTCTATTCTCTTCTACAATACCATCTATAAGCATTCCCTTCACTTTCCCTACCACTACATACACTCCATAAACACTTTTCTTTCCACCGCATACCACTTACAATGACCCTCTCATAACCCAACCTTTCCACATACTTTCATCTATGCCAAAACAAATATCCACCATAAACCAAAATAAAAATGGACCACCCACATATTATGTTTGAAGTAGCCCACTTTCTTTGGAAATATTGCAAAAACCAATGCTACAAGGAGTAGAGATGCCTATATTTGAGAAATATGATTGGAAGGGAGATCCTTCTAGAACTATGTTAATTCCTACACTTCCTTATGTAGTGACTTTGACATTGATGATAAAATGTTAGAAATTTTTTTTCCTAACACTCTAAAAGACACTTCCTGAGAATGGTTTTCATCCTTGCAGAACAATTCAATTCGTTCACTCAATGAACTAGTTGGTGCATTTATAAATCATTTCCAAGTGCATATGACTCCAAATAAGACCTTGGCTGATTTGATGAGATGCAAGCAACATGAAGAATAAAAGATAACAAATTTTATCTCATGCTATCAATCGCTTATTCCCAAATTGATATCAGGATTCCTGACCCACACCTTCAAAATATGTTTAAATCAAAAACCTGCAAACTAAACTTTAGGAAAAACTCACTATGATGAAATTTCCCTACTTCATACAATTGTGTACCACCCTTTGCAATTATCACAATCTGGTTAGTGGTCAAGATGCAAAGTCCACTTCTAGCCAAGCTGAGAAATCTAAACATGCCAACCAAAACAATTCCTAGCCATTTAGAAAGCAAAACAAAGGGTTCTTACAGTTCAACACCCCTCAACAACCAAGTAGCAATTTTTAAAATTGTGTTTTCCCTTTACTTATGGAGATTTGAAAAGACAATTCACACCTTTACCAAACACCCTTCATAACATAATGTTCCAACTTTTACAACAACAAATGATTACCTTACCTGTCGTCAAACCACCCAATCCTACTAAGCCTTTACCTCCAAACTTTAAATCCAATGCTTATTGCCATTATCATAGACAAAATGGATATGACATAGAACATTGTAAGCATCTTAAACATCTTGTGCAAGTCCTCATTGATTTTGGCAATCTATCCATTGTAGGTGTTAATAATCAAGGCAATAAGTTTGTTGCCCCTTCAAATCAAAACTTAGAAATTTTCACCGGTCCAATTCCCAAACATAATGTTTCATTTGTCAAAGCTACTGAAACTACAAATAATGATGTAATGAATGTTGATATAGATGATGAACATCCTAATCCCATTCCACATATTACCACTATTAATTCTATGAATGAAATGGTAGGTATGATAGACATTATCTCTCATAAGGGCCAACCTAGGAAATATCTTGATATTACTTTCTCCTCTAAGCACATACTTAACAATATCATTGGTGGTCCTCTTTACATAGTTGGTCGTATCTATGAAAATCCCACTAATGGGATACTAATAGATCTCGCATGTGGAGAGAATGTGATCACCGAGGAATTTTTGGTATTACATGATCTTTATCTAGATGATTATGATAAACCAAAAGCATGGATACAAACACACAATGATTGTGCTTTCCCTACGATAGGATTGATCGTCCTTCCATTACAAATAGGACCAAAAACATTGGGTGTCACATTCTCCATCATCCCATAGTCGAACCAGTTTCGTTTGAGGCTAGGCCATCCATGGCTTTGCTCAATGAAAGTTGCCCCTTCGGTCATACAAAAATGTTTAAAGTTTCCCTTTGACAATGGCATATTCACTATTCACCATAGTGGCTTTAACCCTCTATCTTCCAAAGGAAACTTTTCCTTAGAAGCCTTTTGGATTGAGCCCATGGAACCTATAACACCTCGAAGAGATTTATTTTTAATAGCTTACCAAAAGTTCAAAGCAAAGAAAAGCAAACTTGTCTCTTTGCAACATATCCCCATCCATTTCTAACACTCCTATCCTAGATGAAACAATGCTTCAACCCGAACAAGAACCAATCAACAAAGCTCACCCAACACCAAAAACCTCCCCACCATCGTCAAAGAGACCACAAGACAATGATAACGAATTCGTCATGCCTCCTCACATTAAAAAAGGTTTACAACGCAAAAGAGAAAGTGGATGACCAACTTTCCATGGTTCCTTCCATTCCTCCCCTTAGGGAAGAAAAGAAACCTATGATTGATCAACCCACTCCTTCACAAACACAACTCGACAAAAAATACAAAATAAATCAAGGCGCTAGGGAGTTTAGGCATAGACGTCGTGCGCTTGCTCGCAAGTTACATGAAGAAGAAAACAAAGAAAATCAAAATCCACACTTGATAGAAGCAATGCATGATGACCCTCCTCCCCAACCACAACAAAACGAGCCAATACAACAATCACAACAAGAGGTACACTCTTCATTGGAAATTATCATTTGTACTCCTATTGCGACTAATTTTTGGATGACAATTATTACGTTGTTAAAATAGACGTAGAGGTGCATAATGATTTGAACACATTATTTTCCTCTTCCATGAGCTTAAATGACAAATCTCCTATAAAGAGTGTAGAGCCTAGTGCTTCCCCTAGTTCAATACTTTATCTTGTCCCTTTGGATAGTTTTCCACCCTCGACATATCATGAACATGACTGGAAGGCGAATGACTTGCTCGATGGTTGACTCGCATTTTCCTTACTAGTCTTTTGCATTTTCTTTTTCTTTTTCTCTTAAGTGTTTGCATGTGTGTAACGGATTCCCCTATGTTGTTATGTTTGATATTCTCATTCTCTTTGTGGCATTCCTCTATTTGTATCTTCATTCTTCTTTATGTCATACATTGCTTTCGCCTTTTCTTTTTGTCTTTTTCTTTTGTTTTCCTTTTGGCAATGATGCAAGGAATTGAGACGTTCTATGTCTCTTTCATGTTGACCCAAAAGGCCCTTTTCTTTTCCTTTTCTTTTGTATTTTTCTTGTGTTTTCCTTTTGGGCATGACACAAAGCATTGAGACGTTCTATGTCTTTTTCATGTTAACCCAAAAGGCCCTTTTCTTTTTATTTTCCTTTTCTTTTATATTTTTCTTGTGGTTTCCTTTTGGGGATGATGCAAGGCATTGAGACAATAGTGTCTCCTTCATGTTCACCCAAAAAAAATTCCATTTTCTTTTTCCTTTTCATTTTTATTTGCTTTTGTTTTCCTTTTGGGGATGACTCAAAGTGTTGAGACACCCTATTTCTCTTCCATGTTGACCCAAAAGGATCTTTCTTTTTCTTTTTTTTTGCTCTCTTTGTGTCATTCGTCAAGTTCTATGTATTTGGGGAATGATGAAAGTTTCAAGCTCCTTACAAAACATTGCTGCACAGAACATACTACCCCAAATCCATAGATCCCTTATGTGTTTGGTGTTTTCGTTCTGGGGGCAACCCCTTCCTTTCTTTTCTTTTTCCTTTTCTTCACATGATGTAGCTTTACTTGGAAACATATGACTTCCATAAGGGATTTCCAAGTTGGCTCTCATGTCTTCTTCTTTTTTGCGACAAAGTAAATGCTCACAGTATGGTATGTAGAAATCCCTTTAAAGTGGGGGCATACATTGGCATTATCATTTTTCATTTTCTTTCCTTTTTATTGGTTCTTAGTGCAACCTTTTTACTTCATACGATGCATTTATTGCTTTGTGGATGACATTGGGTGTAGTGTCCTTCAAGAGCGTGATCTATCTTAGCATATTGCATTCCTCTTCGTGGCTTGATGTGATGCACTGCATCCCCTTATTTGTAAATTTTCTATTCTTTGATTGGTCCTCTCTTGGAGACATTAGACACAATGTTCCCTAAGTTAAAGACCTGGCATTAAATAAGAAAGACTCCTTCGAACATCCTTTGCATGTTGCATTTTTCAATTTTTATATGGCCACCTTGCATAGCACAACTTGCATGCATGTGGTGCCATCTTGTTTGTTCATGAGCTCCAAGCATACGAATTTTTCCTTGTCTAGTGAAGCTCGAAATTTCATCTTCTTTTGTGGCACCATATTAAATTTATCAAGAGGTATAACTTTGGTATGGTTGAGTGGGAAGCCCATTCTAAGGAATGACTTTTACCATAACCACCTACATGTGTGTGAGTGCATACCAGCCATGAGTGTATGTTCTCACCCTTTTAGGCCTTTTCACCCAGCAAACAACCATGGGTTTTGTCACCTCAAAGTGAGTATGTGTTTTTTTGAACAAACATCCTAGATCTATTACAAAACGAGATGAAAAAACAATCAAAGCTTGATCTGACTCTCTTTTCCTTCTCCTTCTCTCTCTTTCATTCTTTTTCATCATTTTCATGTGTGTTCCTTTTTGCTATTGTTTGGTTTTCCTTGGGATCTTGATCCTGGAGGCTTGATTACCCCTCTTGATTGTTCTTGTCTCATCTTGCTAGCATGGGTGCATTTGGATCCCTCTTAATATGCATGTTCAACTACTTTAGTGTGAGTTTGAAGCAAGTTCATCTTCTCACTAAAGTGGGGGCTCAATGTGTCACAAAAAAAATGTATCTTTGGACACTTTTGCACTCATTTGGGTCGTTCTTATGAATGTTGGCCTAGTTTTGCCTAGATTTAATGTTGTAATGTGGTCAACACATTCACATTAGGTCTTGGACCCTTGATAATCATTAAGAATTCTATGATGTCCTGTAAAAGTGTTGTCAAGTGTTGTAACCCACTTTCACACTTTGGGTATGTCCAGGATCATGATGGGCCAAAAAGTGGTGATATGATAGGTATGTGTAAGGTATGTGGCTGACAATTTTTTTTCCCAAAATTAATGAAACGAAAAGGGTTTTTAAAGGATATTCGCAGCACTCCACCAATATAAATTATGCTTTACTTTGAATTTAATAAATAATTATTATTCATTTTCTATTTGAATTATGACTATAGCCCTGATTGATAGGCTAATTGAAAAACATCTATAGCTTTCAAACGGTGTCACATTTTTTGAATATGAAACATGCATCACATTCTATGCTTCGTATACTATAGGATTAAAAAAAATAACTAAATCTCATGAAGTTTTGGCCAAGTTAAGGTGGTCATACATACGAGTTTTTATATTTTTTAGAAGTTGTAATAAAAAAAATCATAATTAATTATTTACTTAGAAAAAAATTACAAAAAAGTATGCATCACATTAGGACATGAGTCCTCTACTTATATCTAAAATCTTATAAAAAATTATTATCATTTTATTATGGTTAGGGTGGTCAAATAGACACCTACTTCTTTTTTTCCCCTGAAATTTAAGTACTCTGCATTGAAATTTCAAATTGTTACCAAATAATTTTTTTAAAAAAATAAACCTAGCAGTTTAGAAACTACATTCAATTTTCTACAGATTCTATTGTTACATATTTTTTAAATAATATATATAACTTATTCAAATTTTTACGTCAAGTTGCCTAACTCTGATTTTTTTGAATTTTTTACCACTTAAAGGCCTATTTTTTCCATGACGATCCTACACATACCCCTTTTCTATGACGCTTTTAATATAATTCACCTAAATAGCCTCTTTTTATCACTTAACAAGCCTTATTTCAAAGTGTTGTAAAGTGTTGTAATAAACTTTCATGCTTTTCTAGGCTTGTCATCAATAATTTGACCCTTTCTCATGTTTAAATGGCCCCTTAATGCACTTATAGGCCCTACTTAAGTGTGTTTCATAGAATAATCATGTTAAACATCATTAAATACACTTTAATTCCCAAAAACCATTAAAATTTTCTTGGTGGGACTAAGTCTCCACTAGGGTCGACTTCGTCCCACTTGGCACATAAATCAAAATAATTTCAAAACAAGATATTATTTTCTAGACCTTGAGGTCGGCCTGTGATGTGGTATTTTCAAGAAATTTTGTATAATCAAGTATAAATAAATGGTTTCCCTCTCATTTTCACCCCCATTCATTCATTCACTCATTGATCATTCTCAAGCATTCTAGGCACTATCAACTCTACATCCATTAAAACTTCTACTTGCATATATTCAGATTTCTACATCAAGGGTTTGGTGAGTTGTAGCATTGCATGTTGTTGATTCATCATTATCTTTCCATTTCATTTTATTTTCAAGGTTTTAATTACCAAATTGGGGTTTGACCAAGGCAAACCCCTATTTACTAACCCTTAACCCTTTCCCCCTCTTTGCATGTGTGTTTTACAAGTCTTGTATGCATATTTTTCAAAGAGAAAAGTGTTAAAAGGTGTCATCATTTCATTAAGTAATTCAAACTAAAAAAAATCCCTAAAAGAAGCTTGGAGATCACCTACAGACCAAATTCAATAGATTCAAAATGAGACATCTATCAAGAATCAAAGTGCAGACTGAGAGCTACAGATTGCATCTTTGAAATTCTCGAAAGCTAAAGGTGGACTAAGTCACATAACATTCCAACTTCCAGGTGCACCTCTCCATTTTTATTCATTTCTATTATAGTTCATTTGCATTCTTAGGTCATTTTACATATCACATTGTGTTTTCAAACATCTTGCATTTCTTAAGTTTTGCATTATTAATTCATTTCCTTTTTTAGTTCTTTGCATTTAGGGCATTCAATTTAGACATATTTCAATCATATTAGCATTATTCTGGAGTGAACCACCAAGTTTTTTTGGGTCTCCTTTTAGGTGCAAAACCCTAGAAGTGCAAGAGAGTGTTTATCTACAAAAAAATTGCATTCAACAACCAAGTAGCAATTGTTAAAACCGCGGTGCCCTTTAGTTATGGAGATCCAAAAAGAAAATTCACACCTTTACCTAACATCCTTCATAACACAATGTCCCAACTTTTACAACAACAATGATTACCTTTTCTGTCGTCAAAGCACCTGACCCTATTAAGCCTTTACCTCTGAACTTTAAATCCAATGCTTATTGCCATTATTATTGACAAAATGTGCATGACAAGGAACATTGTAAGCATCTTAAATGTCTAGTTCAAGACCTCATTGATTTTGGTCATCTATCCATTGTAGGTGTTAATGATCAAGGTAATAAGTTTGTTGCCCCTCCAAATCAAAACTTGCAATTTCACTAATCGAATGCCCAAACATAAATAATATTTAGCTTTTCAAAGCTAGTGAAACTACAAAGAATGATGTGATGAATGTTGATACAAATGATGAACATCATGATCCTATCCGACCTATTTCCCATCTTAATCCTATGGATGAAATGGTAGGTGTGATAGATGTTATCCCTCATAAGGGCCAACCTAATAAATCTCTTGATATTGCTTTATCCTCTATGGATATAATTAAAAATCTACTTGATGGCCCTCTCTACATAGTCTGGTGTATCTATGACAAGCCCACTAATTGGATATTAATAGATCTCGCCTATGGAGAGAATGTGATCACCATGGAATTTTTGGTATTACATGACCTTTATCAAGATGACTATGATAAACCAAAAGCATGGATCAACATGCACAATGGTTTTACTTTCCCTACAATAGGATCGATCATCCTTCCCTTACAAATAGGACCCAAAACATTAGATGGCACATTCTCCATCATCCCACATTCCAACCAGTTTCGTTTGTGGCTAGCCCATCCATGGCTTTTCTCAATGAAAGTTTTCCTTTTGATTATTCACAAATGCTTAAATTTTCCATTTGAAAATGAAATATTCACTATACACCATAGTGGCTTTAACCCATTTTTTTTCCAAAGGAAGCTTTTCCTTAGAATCCTTTTGGCCCGAGCCATAGAACCTATAACTAGAAAAGATTTATTTATCATAGCTTACCAAAAATTCAAAGCAATGAAAATAGTAGAATTGTCTCTCTACAACATGTCTCCATCTACCTCTGAAACTCCTATCCTAGACAAATGGTGATCCCACAATAGTGGTTTACAATTTTTGGCCAAACTAGACACTGAAATATTTTTTTGTAACTAAATCTTCACTTTTGGACACCTATAGCGACTAAACTATGAGGAATTTGAAGATAATGCAAACTAGAGTTTTATGAAATTTTGTCTATAGATTCCAAATATATTTTTAAAATTTTTTTGGAATCAGATTGCACTTCTTTTTCCATCTCCCTCGAAAACAAATTTTTTTTAGAAAACAAAATTTTTAAATAGTGACACTCACCGTATAATGCATAACTCTTTTTCCATGAAGGATAAAATTATAATTCTTTCAAATTTAGATTCGTAACTCCGATATCCAGTGCTTCCACTTGGTTAGATAGTTTTTATTGAATATTTTTTCTTTAATAAAGTTTCAAAGTCAAACCAATTATAATTCAGACATAGCACAAGGTATAATGCGTAACTTTTTTTGTATGTATGAAAATTCAATTTTTTCTCTTTGTTGGATCAAGAACTTCAATATCTGGTGCAATCATATTTTTTAGAATTTTTTTTTGATAATCTGTTATTTTTCCACATGTGAAGAACAAAGAGCTTGATTTTCGGTGAAAAACCTACATTCACGAGAAATAAAAAATAAATATAATAATAAAATAAAATTTATTTAAAATTATACTTTTGGGAAGCTTATAATAAGGACTACATACTTACAAAAATAAATTTTAAATGAATTCATTTGATCCCCCAAAAGGTAAATCAAAAGTGGGTTTTTATCAGCATTTTGATAGGTGTAAAGGAGACTTCATTATAGGTATGGTTTAAAACTAGCGGGGTTCTATCTAAGGGGGTTTGATTTAAGGTAGTTTGATTAAACCCTCTTCAATTGGAATGCTTTAAATGGAACTTTTTAAGGCTTACATCATTATATTTTCTAAAAATATTTAATTTCAGCAAAAAATTGTTCCTCCTAGAAATTATAAACCAGATTTGTGGGATCACACCAAAACCATGCTTCAACCCAAACAAGAACCAAACAACCCAGATCAACCAACACCAAAAACTTCACCTACCTCATCCAAGAGACCAAGAGACAATGAAAGAAAATTTTCCATACCTCCTCGAATAAAACAAGTTTACAAAGCAAAAGAGAAAGTGGATGACCAACCTTTCATGGTTCCTTTCGTTCCTCCCCTTAGGGAAGAAAAGCAACCTATGGTTGATCAACCCACTCCTTCACAAACACAACTCGACAAAAAAATGAAAGAATTCAAGGTGCTAGGGAGTGTAGGAATAGACGTCGTGCCCTTGCTTGCAAGTTACATGAAGAAGAAAACAAAGAAAATCAAAATCCACACTTGACAGAAGCAATGCATGATGACCCTCTTCCACAAACACAACAAAATGATGACATACATCAATCACAACAAGAGACACACTCTTCATTAGGTATTATCATTCATCCTCCTGTTGTGATTAATCTAGTTGATGATGATGACATTTCCAAAATAAACAAAGAGGTGCATAATGGTTTGAACACATTTTTTCCTCTTCCATGCTTTTAAATGGCCAATCTCCTATAAAAAGTGTTGAACCTAGTGCTTCCCCTAGTTTGACACTTGCTCTTGTCCCTCTGGCTAGTTTGCTTCCCTCAGCATATCATGAGTATGACTGGGAGGTGGATGACTTGCTTGAAGGTTGACCTATATGTTCCTTACTAGTTTTCTACACTCTCCTAAGTTCTTTCTTTTTCTTTTGTGTGTTTGCATGTGCGTAATGGGAAAAAGGATAAATTTGTGTCACACTTTTAGCCAATTTATCAGCACAACTTAATTTAAGTATTTCAAGCAAAAATTCAATTTTGGTCAAATATATGATCTAGTAAGATTCATTCTAACTAAGTTAGATACTTCCACAACTTTCGCAACTAAAATTGTTGGCTAAAAATATATGGACCGCCACTTTGAGTCCAATTTACCAAAAAAATAAAATTATTTGAAAAAATTGAAGTTTCAATAACTCCTACTAATGTAAAAAATATTTTATTTAAAATATAAAAACCCTTTTGTAGATCCATAAGTGTAGTTTTAAAAAAAAAAATTATTTTAATAGTTTAATTATTATTTATATTTTTTTATTTTATTTTTACTAAAAGTAGGTTATCATGTCACAAAATATTAGGTTCATTACCATGCCAAGGAAAAATACTAAAACTTATTTAAAAATTTGAAAAAAATACGATGCACTAGATAAAAGAATCTATTTCAAGATGGTTAATTTTTTTTCCAATTTAGATAAATATTTGATATGAAAGTTGATGTCCAATGGAAATGATTGTTTTCTTATTCACACACATTTTAATATTTATTTAAAAATATATATTTATCAAAATTGGAAAAATATATAGCCATGCACTAAAGTTTCAAGTTATAGATACACACAAAAAATTTGAAAGAAAAAAAATAAAATTTACTATAAATAAAAAGTTTGATGTCTCATGCAATTTCATTATTCAGCATTTTATTAGCAACTAAATTATAGTGTTAATATATTAAAAACTAGTTTAATTTTTTTTTATTTTTTTCTAAAAAATACAAACATAAAATATATTAAAAAATACATATTTTACTAATTTACATTATTTCAAAATTTCAAACATATATGCCACTTTTTAGTGATTCAAGTTTAAAAGTTGGATCAGTGTTGGTCATTTCCTTTATAAAGTGTGACAAAACATTTGTGTTTTTACCCTAATGTGATCCCCCATGATATTTTGTTTGATGTTCTCTCTCTTTGTGGCATTCCTCTATTTGTACCTTCATTCTTCTCTATGTTGTACATTGCTTTTTCCTTTAATTTTGTCTTTTTCTTGTGTTTTCCTTTTGGGGATGATGCAAGGCATTGAGACATTCATGTCTCTTTGATGTTGACCTAAAAGGCTTTTCTTTTTCTTTGCCTATTCTTTTGTCTTTTTCTTGTGTTTTCCTTTTGGGGATGACACAAGGCATTGAGCCATTCATGTCTCTTTCGTGTTTACCCAAAAATCCTTTTTCTTTTTCTTATCCTTTTTTTTTGTGTTTTCCTTTTGGGGATGACACAAGGCATTGAGACATTCATGTATCCTTCATGTTGACTGAAAATATTTTCCTTTTTCTTTTGTCTTTTTCATTTGGCTTGTGTTTTCCTTTTGGGGATGACACAAAGTGTCGAGACGCCCTATGTCTCTTCCATGTTGACCCAAAAGGTTATTTCTTTTTCTTTGTTTTCATTGTCTTTGTGTCATTCTTCCAGTTCTATGTATTTGGGGGATGATGAAAGTTCCAAGCTCTCTAAACAATATTGCAGCAAAGAACATGTTGACCCCAAATCCATAGATCCCTTATGTGTTTGGTGTTTTCATTTTGCGGGCAATCCCTCTTCCTTTCATTTTTCTCTCACATGATGTAGTCTTACTCAAAAACATATGACTTGGCATAGGACTTTCCAAGTTGGATCTCATGTCTTCTTTCTCTTTGCATTTTTCATTTACTACTTTAAAGTAATTGCTTACAGTACGATGTGTAGCAATTCCTTTAAAGTGGGGGCATATATTGGCATTATCATTTTGTATTCTTTTCCTTTTCTTGGTTCGTAGTGCATCCTTCTTCATATGATGTGTTTTTTTGCTTTATGGATGACATTGGGTGTAGTGTCCTTCATGAGTGTGATCTATCTTAGCATATTACATTCCTCTTGGTGGCTTGATGTAATGCACTACATCCCGTAAGTTGTGATTTTTTTATTCTTTTATTGGTCCTCTCTTAGAGACATTAGACACAATGTTCCCTAATTTAAAGACCTCACATGAACTTAGTAAGACTCCTTTCAACATTCTTTGCATGTTGCATTTTGCATTTGTTATATGGCCACCTTGCATAACACAGCTTGCATGCCTGTGGTGCCATCGTATTTGTTCATGAGCTCCAAGCATACAAAGTTTTGCTTGTCTTGTGAAGCTTGAATACTCATTTTCTTTTGTGGCACCTTATTAAAGTTATCAGGAGGTATAACTTTGGTATGGTTGAGTGAGAGGCCCATTCTGAAGCATGACTTTCCCCATAGCCACTTGCGTGTGTGTGACTGCATACCAGCCATGAGTGTATGTTTCTCACCTTTTAGGTCTTCTCACCCAAAGGATAGGCATGAGTTTTGTTGCCTCATAGTGAGTATGTGTTTTCCAAACAAACAACCTATATATGATCCACAACGGGATGGACAGATGATCGAAGCTTGATCCAATTTTCTCTTTCCTTCTCTCTCCTCCTTTTCTCCCTCTCATCTTTTACATCATTTTCATGTGTATTACTTTGTACTTATATTTGGTTTTCCATAGGATCTTGATCTTGGGGGGTTGATCACCACTTTTGATTATTATTGTCTCATCTTTCCAGCATGGGTGCATTTGGATCCCTATTGATGTGCATGTTTGGATACTTTAGTGTGAGTTTGAGGCAAGTTCATCCTCTCACTAAATGGGGCTAAATATAGCATAGAAAAATTTATCTTTGGACATTTTCATGCTCATTTGGCTCTTTCTTATGGATGTTGGCCTAGTTTTTGCATTGACTTAATGTTGTAATGTGGTCAACACATTCACATTAGGTCTTGGACCCTTGTGAATTAATAAGAGCTTTATGATGCCTTGCAAAAGTGTTGTAACACACTTTCACACTTTTCTAGGACCTTTTTAATATAATTCACCTAAATAACCTCCTTTTATGACTTACCACGCCTTATATCAAAGTGTTGTAACAAACTTTCATGCTTTTCTAGTCTTTTCATCGATAATTTGACCCTTTCTTATGGTTAAATAGCGCCTTTATACACTTATAGGCCTTATTTAAGTGTATTTTTGAGAATAATCTCATTAAACATCATTTAATAGATCTTAATTTCCAACACCCACTTAAAATACCTAAGTGGGACCCATTCGTCACTAGGGGTGAATAAGTCCCATTTGGCTCAAGAACCAAACTTATTTCAAAATTCTGGCAACATATTATTCTCTAAGCCTTGAGGCCGTCCTGTGATGTGGTATTTTCAGGAAGTTTTGCATAATTGTGTATAAATATAGGGTTTTTTTCTCTCATTTCATCCTCAATTTTCCTAATCATTCAAGCAATTATTAATCAATCACCTAAGCATTTTAGGCATTTTCAATTCTACATCCATTGGAGCTTCTACTTGCATTTCTTCATATTTCTACTTTAAGGGATTGGTGAGTTGTAGCATTGCATGTTGTTCATTCATCATTCTCTTTTCATTTCATTTCATTTTTAAGGGTTTAATTACCAAACTTATATTTGACCAAGGCAAACCCCTATTCACTAACCCTTAACACTTTTCCCCTCTTTGCATGTGTTTTGTAGGTCTTGTGTACAAATTTTTCAAAGAACAAGGTGTCAAAACTTTTCAAAAAAAATTCAAAGTCATTCAAAGTGGTCAAATCCCTAAAAGAAGCTTGGAGAACACCTACAGTTTTGATTCTATAGTTGCGGGTACAGAAACTTGTAAGGAGCTGAAGTGCAGATCGGGAGCTACAAATTACACTTTTGAATTTCTCAAAATCTAGAAGTGGACTAAGTAACCATTAGTTGCATATTAGTCACACTGTCAAGCCTAAAAAGTGGTTTCTATAATTTAGTTTTGTGTACCCTTTTGCTTGAAACCTGTTTTGGCAGAGTTTCCCTAAAATAGGACTAAGTCACCCAGCTTGGCATAAGTGTCCTAGTAGGCTTCAATAGTGATTTTTGTAGGATTTCAGAGCTCCTCTCCATCACTTTCTAGTTTCCAGGTGCACCTCTTCAATCTCATTAATTTATGTTATAGTTTGTTTGAATTCTTAATTCATTTTGCATACTACACTATGTTTTCAAACAATTTACATTTCCTTAGTTTCTCATTAATAAAAAATATCTTTTATCAGTTCTTTGCATCTAGGACATTCCCCTTAGACAAATTTCAATCATATTTATGTATTGGAATCTCAAGGGTATATTCTTGAGTGAGACATCAAGGTTTTTGGATACCTCTCTCCTTTTAGGTGCAAAAGCCTAGAGGTGTAAGAGAGTCCCCCATTCCAAAAATCTATGGTTCAGTTCTCAATATTTTTTATGTTGTGACTGGATGTGTTTGTCTAAAATTACAATAATTAGTTTTTAAGTGTTTGATGTTTATCTCCCCAATCATATTTGTTGATTAATAGTGATTGGAAGTGTTTGTCCCAAATCATAATAATTAGTTTTTTGTGGTTGGATGTGTTTATTCACAATCACATTTGTTAACTAATAGTGATTGGAAGTTTTTTTCCACAATCATAAAAGTTGGTAACCATAATTAGATGTGTTTATCTCTATCCAAACTTCTTGTATGACCTTGAATAGATGTGTTAGTTCCTATCCTTAGTTCAATGGGAAGATTTGTTTGTCCCTATCCTTGGATAAAGTTTAGAAAAATAGTGAGGCAATTTCCACTATTATTTATTTTGAGTAGATATGTATGTCCCTATCAATGCCTTATGATGAAGTATTAAACATAGTCATGCAATATTGTTAGCTCACTTATCCCATTTGGGGAATATGTAATATGAGGTGGTGTTTTGAATATTACATCATTCTTGAAGGTTATTAGTGTGTGATAAAATAATTATTTATTAATTGGTTATTGTCTATTTATTTGTATTTAAGTTGTTAGAGAAACTTGTCTATATTAATGAGTTCTTATAGGAACACTCCTATAATAGAGGAGATGGAACTCCTATAAAGATGAAATGTCACTAAATGTAAATATAGAGAGAAATATAATATTTTTCGTGTTCAAATCTACTCCTAATTTTTCTCTAAAGGATTGCAATCTAACCCCCCTGAAAAGAGTTTTGTGTAATGCATATACTTTTAAATAAAAAAATAAAATTAATTAAAATATAAAGACACTCTTATACTTCATTAGTTGTAGCTATAAGAAAATCATAATAGATTATAGTGAATAAAAAACTATTCTAGTCGCTTTTTCAAATTTCATTGCATTTCATTCAAAGCCTCGTGGTCACTAGGAGAGAGGGACTAATAGTTGTTGGGGCTAACTTTGCAAGCATCTACTGATCGTATGAAATATCACAGTATTGGTTTAGAATATTCTTAATATATTCCTTCTTCTAGAATATTCCCAGAGATAAGCTTTCTTGGTGTGTTTTTCTTCTTACTTCTAGTTGCATTAAGTTTTGCATGCCACCAAACTTGGATAAGTGGGGTAACATCCTATTGTTAGGCCCCTTCATCATGATTCTAGGAGGCAGTTGCTCTCATTTGCACTATAAATATGTACATCTATTATAAGTTTATATAGCAAAGGTAATTCATTTGGCTATCACCTTCATCTATTCTTGTCTATATTGCATATTTTCATTCTTTCTAAATTTTGTAGGAGCATTTGATTGTTCATCTTTTGTGGCTCAACCAATTGCCATCATTCATCCAAAAGATCTTGGTTCTCACATGTAGGACCTCCATTTTTTTAGAAATGTGAATTGTCCTCTTATTTATCACAACTAAGGTTTGAGGGTGTGAATCGACACAACTTTTCACATTAGCATATCCAATGAGAAGTGTCCAAAATTTGAGTTTTAAAAGATTCTCCAAATACTTAATTATAGTATTTGTAGTAGTCAAACAAAAACATATCATTTTTTATTAGAACAATATCATATTTTTACTCAAAATATAAATTATATGAAACCTAAAAAATCTCAATACTTTTGGGTAATCATAAATCATTGGTATCTCTAACTTTAATATCCAACACAAATGGACCAATAGTTGAAGACAAAACTATTTGTTGTTATAGAAACAACAAATTATTATTTAAAATGCAACTTGAATATTCAACTTTAAATGATCATAAAACTTTTTGACAATCCTTCATGTGTCATTGGAAAATACAAGGTATTTATTTTGGTGACTATTTTATATTTGTGATAGGACAAACTATTACAATAAAATAATCAAATGCATTTACATGGTTTCCCCAACAGTAATACGCATAAGAATAGTATTTTTCCGTATCACAGCAATACCTTATTTAAATGGACACCATATTTAATAAGTGACAAATATTTAGTTTTTTTTTTTCACACATGAACTAATAATTGACAATATATAATATAAACCTGTTGAAAGTCTCAGATGTACTATACCAATAATAAAACCCATCCAAACACAAATACTATACCAATAATAGAACCCATCCAAACAGTGGACCCCTCTCCACTACGGCTGCTCCAAATAAAACATAAATATAGTGTTTCTTTCCTCCCCGCCAGCGCAATTGGATTGTAATCCCTTTTACTCTATTAAATTAAAATATAGTCTGTATTGCAGACCAGACGGCATGTAGTTTATTCTGTATATGCATTCAATTCTCTTAGAGATCCCTTGCTTTAATCAATACAATTACAAAAGCTTTATATGTTACACATAAAGTTTAAATTATGCGCTGAAACTGAACGTGTGAAATACATGGAAGAAACAACAAACTATACAGCCTGAGTGAACGCTAGGTCTCTATATATTTGTTCTGTTTTAACAAAATCTCTACACAGACCAAGTAACCAAGAAACAATGGGATGACCCACCTTGCGGTTATCACGATCACATAAAATACCACGTGTCATATCGCAATCCAGAGATAAGATAGAACGTGACTTTTCTCTGGAGAACGTTAGGTTTCCCTATCTTTATATGAGAGTAAATGCAAATGATAGGAGGCAAAGAAATATTTGCATTGAGTTGCGATGGCCAAAGGCAGCCTTCTTCCTCTCATTCTCCTCCTTGTCCTTGGGTTGGGAAACACTGCCTCTGCGGGTAGGAAATCTGTCAATGGGTGTTCTGCTTGAAGAACGAACGTGGAGAGTGGCAATGACATTGGTTGGGAAGTGGTGCCTGCCCGCTGCGTCTCCTACGTTGGGAAATACATGGAAATGGGGCAGTACCAGCTTGATTTAAAATACACCGTTCATCTAATCCTGGCTTACGTTAACGATTTGGAGTTGAAAGGCGACGGCAAGGATGCTTGGGTTTTTGACATAGACGAAACGACATTGTCCAATCTGCCCTACTACAGAAACAACCAATATGGGTATGGAAGTTATTCATTGTTTATAATCTTTATTCAGCTGCACAGCAGTTTGAGTCACTCAGTTTGCATGTCTTTTTGCAGGGGAACGGTTCAAAATACTACGTCGTTCGACGAATGGATAGAGGAAGGAGCGAACCCTGTGTTGCCGTCCTCTTTGAAGCTGTACAACGCTTTGTTGGCGAAGGGCGTCAAAATCTTCTTCATCACCGGAAGAGACGAAGAGGATCGCGAGGTCACAACGAAGAACCTTAAGAGAGCCGGTTACAAAAATTGGGCGGGCTTAATCTTGAGGTGTGTTGTACTTACTTATAGCTGCTTTATTCCATCTGGGAAAGCGTTTTTTTTGTTGTTGTTTAATGGCGGCGTGTTTATATTGCAGGGGCAAGAGCGATGAGGGAGCTAAAGCAGGGCACGGCTTAACCAGCACACTCTAAGCGTTGACCGCTTAGAGTGGCTGCTGTGGGGTCCACCGAACTTTTCATTTTCCGTTTGGATTTCCGTTGTGCTTCCCGTTCTTCTCCGACTCTCTACGGTGGCAGTTTCTGTGATGGTTAAGTTTGAATTTCAATTATGAATTTGCATCTCCCGCTCGCAACAAGGTTTTTGTACTTCTGCCCGCGCGTTTGGCAGCGTCTATCAGCCCGGGAGATACGCAGAGCCAAGGCTATCCGACCCCAAAGGCAGCATGGGGCATGGATTGTATATGGCTTCTGCATGGTCGGCTGACCAACCGTGTCTTTACTTGACGTCGGGGGTTGCCAAGCGTGTCAGCTGCCAGTGGGAGGAGTTTTTTGTTTTCACGTTAATAAGGCATTTTTTTTTTTTAATAATTTTATATTTTTCTTTTTAGTTGTTTATTTTTAAATTAAATGTATGTAAGATTTGGTTTTTTTTTTCTTTAAGTATAATATGATGTTTAAATATATTATAGATTATGTAATATTATATATTAAAATATAATATAATAAATATATATAATATTTTTTATATAAATATAATTATATTAATATATATTGTAAAATTATATATTTAAAATATATTTATAAATAAACATTATATTTTTAAATATATAATTTTATAATATTAATTTTAGTTGAATAAATTTACAAAATATCAATTATATTTAATTTCCTAAAGCAATGGAAAGGTGTCTTGCTTTGTGTTTAGGGTAGTATGATTAGAGCATTAACCAAAGAAAACTTTTTTAACTGGTAAATATATAAAATTATATTTAGGTCTAATTTATTAGTATTAGTGATTATTGTTTTAACTGGTATTAGGAATAAATTTACTGACTTTTCACATATTATATTCACAACAAAGTTGTGTATATTATTATTATGTTAAAATGTTCATGACAAAATCTATTAAAAGTGTGTTTTTAATCTTGCTTTTATATTTCTTCCATAAATTAAATGGAACTTTGAGAATTCCACTCAATCCACTCTCTAACACTTATAATTTTTTAAAAAATTTATTTTTCTTCTTTATTTTTTTCTATTGTTTATATAGAATAGGGTAAAATCAAGGGCTTTAGGCAAATTCACCGCAACAAAATTCACCATCAATAATTCACCGTGGGAAAATTCAATGCCATGAATTGTTGGTGGTGAATTTTCTATAAGGTGAATTTGTCATGGTGGTGAATTTTTCTTTGGTGAATTGTTGGCCGTGAATTGGTGGTGGTGAATTTTCCTAAAGTCAAAATCAAGGTGTAAAGCATGAATCAACACTATCAACTACCAACTACCTAAAACTCAAATAATGACGCTAATCCAACAATGAAGTACAAATGAACATAGAATTGTTGGCCATGAATTTTCCGCTTTATTTTTTTCTATTGTTTATATAGGTGAATTTTCCTAAAGCATGAATCAACACTATCAACTACCAACTACCTAAAACTCAGATAATGACACTAATCCAACAATGAAGTACAAATGAACATAGAATTGTTGGCTGTGAATTTTCCCCTTTATTTTTTTCTATTGTTTATATAGAATAGGGTAAAATCAAGGGCTTCACGCAAGGAAAATTCACCTTCAACAATTCACCATGGGAAAATTCACAGCCATGAATTGCTGGTGGTGACTTTTCCATAAGGTGAATTTGTCATGGTGGTGAATTTTTCCATGGTGAATTGTTGGGGGTGAATTTTCCAATGGTGAATTGCTGGCAGTGAATTTTCCTAAAGCCAAAATCAAGGTGTAAAGAATGAATCAACACTATCAACTACCAACTACCTAAAACTCAAATAATGAAACTAATCCAACAATGAAGTACATAATAATAATTGATATTTTATATAAATATAATTATATTAATTAATATTATAAAATTATATATTTAAGATATATTTATAAATTTAGGTTTTTTTCTATATAATATAATATTTATATTATATATTATACTATAAATTATATTATATAGAAAAAAACCTAAATTTATAAATACAAATTTAAATGTTACATTATATTATATTTTATATATATAAAATATAAAATAATGTAATATAATTTTTATTTTAGGTGTTTTCTATATAATATAATATTTTTTATTTTTATTATTACATTATATTTTTAATATATAATATATATTTATATTAATAAATTTGGGTTTTTTTCTATTATATATTATATTATAAATTATATTATATAGAAAAAAACCTAAATTTATAAATACAAATATAAATATTACACTATATTATATTTTATATATATAATATAAAATAATGTAATATAATTTATAGTTTAGGTGTTAATCTATATAATATAATATTTTTATTTTTATTACATTATATTTTTCATATATAATATTACATAATCTATAATATATTTAAACATTATATTATACTTAAAGAAAAAAAAAACAAATCTTTAAATAAACAGCTAAAAAGAGAAATATAATATTATATATTTAAAAATATAATGTTTATTTAAAAATATATTTTAAATATATAATTTTACAATATATATTAATATAATTATATTTATATAAAAAATATTATATATTATATATATTTTTTATTTTTAATATATAATATTATATAATCTATAATATATTTAAACTTAAAGAAAAAAAAAACAAATTTTACACACATTTAGGCTAACTTAAAAATAAACAGCTAAAAAGAAAAATATAAAATCATTAAAAAAGTAAATGTGAGACAAAAAAACAAAAAATCATTAAAAAAAGTAAATGTGAGACAAAAAAAACAACTGACGCCTGCAGCACACGGTTGGTTTGTACGACCGTCAGATTATGCAGAGCCATATGCATCCATGCCCCATGCCGTTTTGGGGGCTGGATAGCCTTTTGCACCCGCTGGACCGCATATTTTCATTACAACTTTATTTTTTAAATATTTTTTTAATTAAAGACTGTTTTGATTTTTTAATAGGAGTGCAGGTAAATGATTTTTATATTTTTTTATTCATTTTTAATATGAAATTTAAACTGTAACATTTTAAAATAAATTTAATATATTATATATATATATATATATATATATATATTTTATTTAAAATATGGAATACAAATTAATTGATATGTAAATTTTTTTAGTGTAAATTATAAATTGTAAAACATAATATATAATATAAAACATAAAGTTAAATGTTGAATTTTAAATCTAATAACAAAACTATTCTTTAAATGTTAAAAAGTATATTTTATATATAGTTTAAAAAATAATATATTAATTAAATGCAAAATAGATAGTAATGAAAATAATAATTAAAAATAGATAAAAATAAATAATAAACTTATCAAGTGAATATATATGTACATAAAAAACCATTTTCTAAAAAAATTATTATAAAATTAAGATATATTTAATATAAAATATAGAGTATAATTAAAATATAAAAATATAGTCAATAGTGACATAGTATGATGGTTAAGTTGTTCTTTGTTCTTGCCATCAAGGTTCAAACCTGTTTGGGATGTAATTGTACCTCACCATTTATAGTTCATAGTTTAGGATCAAAAGTGTTTTGCAAAATAATAAAATATAAAATATAAATTTCCAACATAAATAAAAATTAATATAGCTAAAATATAATATAATTCAAAATTATATGGGAAGATGGCGTTAACGAAGCTCTGATCACGAGCTGGGGCATGATGCCTAGGCAACCTTTGATTTCTATAGGTGGCGTTTTTCTCCAGCGGGGGTTTACGTGTTTCTGCAGTGCGGAGGGGGTTGGGCGGGGTTGCAACCTCCCTCTGTTCTGTGGGCATTTTTAAACTTACCGTTTTTTGGTGTGGGTCTGGATGAGTTCGAGAGATTAGTTTGGGCTTTTGGTAGATTTCATACCTCATACATCTCTATTTGGTGCTTGGGCTCGTTTTGCCATGGAGATTCAGGGCCTTGCTTCTTCCCTGGATTTGGAGATGGTAGATCCATCCTCTTTGATGCATGCCAATAACAAGGATCGGACTGAGTTTCCTCCTTCTGGGGAAGGTACCTCCTCGTCAAAAGGGTCTTTTCGAATTAAAAAAGTTAATGGTTGTCTAGAGAGATCGGAAGATAGACCAGTTTTGGTTATTCAACCTGAGCAGGTTATAGAGGATGTTGATTACTGGAGCAAGCATGCTCTTATCTGCAAATTTTTGGGCCTTCGTCTTTCTCTTCCTGTGTTGGAGTCTTGGGCACGTCGGGTTTGGAACCCTGAAGGAGATATGGAAATTCTTTTAGCGGCTAATAACTATTTTCTAGTTATTTTTTCAAGCATGTCAGACAGGAATAGGGCTTTTGAGGGTGGCCCTTATTTCTTTAACCAGGTCGGGCTCTTTATCAAGCCTTGGCATATGGGCTTCAACTCTGCTGAAGAGATCCCTTCGTGAGTGCCTGTGTGGGTTCGGTTGCCGAGGCTTCCGCTGGAATTCTGGAGGGAAGATATCCTCCACTCAATCTCTTTACTTCTTGGGAAACCTGTTGGATCGGCTTCACAGACTCAAGATCGTAAGGTAATTTCCTTTGCTCGTATTTGCGTTGAAGTTGATTTGAACAATCCATTACCAGACTCTTTGGAAATTTGCATGGGTTCTTCCTCCTGGATTCAACAACTAGATTACGAAACCCTTCCATTTAGATGCAGAATTTGCCATGAATATGGTCATCTCCATCGCAGATGCCCTAGATTGAAAACTTCCCCCTTGCCTGCCTCTGAACCTCCTAGGTTGAATAAGGGGAAAGCTCCAGTGTCTGATGGGCCTGTTGATAAGGAGGGTTTTACCCCGGTTAAATCCCGTAATAAAGGCAAAGGCAAGAAGAGACCCTGGATGGATAGACAGAATGATGACACATTTAACAGGTTTGAGGTTCTGGATAGCGTAGTCCAAGAAGATGGTATTCCAATTGAGCTTTCTTCTGGGATTATGGGTCAGGTAGAGAATCAAGAGGTGGATGCAAGGAAGGAGGAGCCGATTCTATCGTCAGGGGTTCAACAAGTCTGTCAGCCGGCCTTGGACTTGCCCTCTCAGGTTCAGAATATTGGTGGTATCCAGGAGTCACAGATAAAGGTGGGTAATGCTAGGTTGGATCCTTGTCCCGATGCTGCGAAGGCATCCACAGATTCTGTGAAGGGTGTTAAGGCCCCTCCTGCCTTAGGCCTGCATCAAAAATCTTTTAAAAAGGGACCTCTAGATAAACAGTCAAGGAGTGGAAGGAAGACTGATCAAGAGAAGGTTAAGATAATGGGTGATACGTTGGTTGAGTCTGGGTCTGTGAAACCCATTGATTCCCACTTCTCCCACCCCCCTAAATGTTAGTTTTATCATGGAATGTAAGGGGGTTGAATAGCATCCCCAGACAAAAGGCTGTTCGCAGATTAATCGAGTCCCAGACTCCGGATGTGGTCTTCATACAGGAAACCAAGCTTACAGTGGATGGTTTGAATAATTGTGCTCTGCGTATCTGGCCCCAAGGCTACTGGCAGGGGGTTGGGGTGTTGGGCAATTCTGGGGGGGTGGCTTGCTTCTGGAACCCGAGGAAAGTCACCCCCTTATGGTGGGTTTCTAGTCAGTCTTCTATCTCTATGGTTGCCTCCATTTTTGAAACTGGAGAAAGATGTCTTTTCTCCAATATTTATGCTCCTACTAACCTTCCAGGTAAGACCCACCTTTGGGATCATATCAAGTTGGTCCGTTCTCTGGACCCGTTTCTCCCATGGATTTTGGCTGGTGACTTTAATGCTGTTATTAGTATGGATGAAAAACGAGGAGGGTTAGCCAGGCTTGATCCTTCTTCTCTTTTGCTCAGAGGTAATATCAGTCTCCTTAATCTTATTGATGTGAAGCCAACCAATGGAATTTTTACTTGGAATAATAGGAGGTGTGGTGATGAGGCTATCTCAGAACGACTCGATAGATTTTTGGTGTCCTGTTACTGGATGAGCAGTAGGTGGACTACCATTTCTGATATTCTGGATTGGAGGGGATCTTATCACTGGCCTATCAAACTTTGTGTCTCCTCTTATGGGGTCACCAAAAATCCTTCTTTCAAATTTCAATTGATGTGGTTGCGGGATCACTCTCTTCGGGATCTAGTGCTGGATTGGTGGCACGAAGGGCTTCCTGCCCACGGGAGGGCCATGTACACTTTTTGTAAACGGCTCCAACATGTGAAGTATAGGCTTAAGAGGTGGAATAAACAATGCTTTGGGAACCTGCATGCTCAGAAACTTGCTGCTCAGTCCAAGTTGGATAGTGTCACTCGTTAGATTCGAGACCATGGGCTATCCTCTGACCTTTTGAATGCTGAATCCTTGGCCCTTAAGGGCTTAGAAGAGTGGGAGCTTCGGGAGGAGATTTTCTGGAAGCAAAAATCCCGTATTGATTGGCTTCAGGAGGGGGACATGAACACGTCTTTCTTTCATAAATCGGTTAAGGCCCGTAGGCAGGGGAGCTCTCTTTCCACACTTGTCTCGAGTGATGGAACCCTTCTCTCGTCCGGTGGTGAAATTTCCAGGGAAGCTGTCAACTATTTTTCTAATCTTTTTACTAAGGAGGATATTGCTGCTAGAACCGAGGAGAGGGCTATCTTGGATTCTATTCCTCGCTTGGTCTCGGATGAGACGAATGGGGCTCTTTTGGGTCCAATCTTGTTGCCTGAATTGGAGAAAGTTGTGTTTAGTATGAAAAAAGGCAAAGCTCCTGGCCCAGATGGGTTTCCGATTGAGTTCTTCCAGGAATTTTGGGAAATAATAAAGTTTGATCTCCTTGAGGTGGTTCAGGAATCCCTTAGGAACAAACAAATGCTTAAGTCTTTGAACTCGACTTTTTTGGCTCTCATACCTAAGAAGGAGGGGGCCAACCGGATGGAGCAATCAGGCCTATTGCTTTATGCAACGTTGTCTACAAGATTATCACCAAATTAATTGCTAAGAGACTCAAACCTCTCCTTGGTGCTTTGATTTCTGCTGAGCAGGGAGGTTTTGTGGAAGGGAGACAAATCTTGGATGGTGTCGTGATTGCTACAGAGGTTATTCACTCTATGGCTTCCTCTAAGGAGAGGGCGATGTTCATTAAGCTTGACATGGCTAAAGCTTATGATCGGGTGAGCTGGGAGTTCCTTCAGAATATCCTCTTGGCCTTTGGCTTTAAAGAGGAATGGGTGAGCTGGGTCCTCAGTTGTGTTACCTCATCCTCCTTCTCCGTTCTCATTAATGGGGAATCTTCAGATTGGTTTAGTGCTTCTCGGGGGCTTCGGCAAGGGGACCCTCTGTCCCCTTACCTTTTCATTATCATGGCTGAAGGTCTTGGTAGATTTATTAAATCTCAGGTGCGGCAGGGTCGTATTCACGGCTGGAGCTGGAACAACGTGCTCCCTCCTTGTTCTCACCTTCAATTTGTGGATGATACTAGACTAATGGGCTTGGCTAGAATTAGCGAGGCTGTGAATTTTAGGAGAACTTTAGACATCTACTTGAAAGCTTCTGGTCAGAGTATTAATGATGATAAATCTTCTATTTATTTCTTTAACACCCCTCGTCTCATTCAGAACAGGATTGCCAGGATTCTAAGATTCCAAATTGGGTCTCTTCCCCTGATGTACCTAGGGATTCCTTTGGCTTTGGGACCTCAGCGAAGAAATTTTTGGCAGGGGATGTTGGATAAGTTCCGGAGTAAGGTCAGTCATTGGACTTACAGATGGCTTTCTTCTGCTGGTAGGGTGCTTCTCCTAAAAACCGTGGTGCAGGCTCTACCTATTTATAGGTGTTGTGTGCAGATTCCTCCTGCCTCCTTTATGAGGGATTTTGATGCTCTTTCCCGGCAATTCCTTTGGTCGGGTAACCTTCTTTCCTCGAAGTGGAGTTTAGTCAAGTGGGAGTCTCTCTGTAGGCCGAAGCATGTTGGGGGCCTCGGCCTTAGGTCTATGGCTCTTGTGGTTACGGCTTTGGCGGCTAAGCTGTATTGGAGATGGTGCAACAACCAAGATCAGGATTGGGCCAAGATTCTTGCTTTCAAGTATGTTCCTGGGGTTGAGAGCCAGGATGTGCCACGGATTGCCCCGATGGGCAAAGGTTCTTGCATTTGGGATATTCTGAAGAAGGGAGCTCAGCTTGTTAGGGATGGTCTCTTCTGGATCTGTAATAATGGCTCCAATGCTCTATTTTGGCTAGACTCTTGGGATGGTCACCCTCCCATCCTATCTAGCTTCCCTCAGCTTCTACCTCTCTGCCAGAGGTTCTCTGATGCTGGTTGGATTAAGGTGGAGCATTTTAAAACTGTTAAGCGTATTGGTCATCTTGAGGTGTCATGCTGGAAGGATTCGCAAGAGTGGCCTGTGGGTGGTTCTCAGGAGGATCGGGCTGCCTTGGGGAAGGTCTTGGAGGGTAGGCTCTGCAGCTCTCTGAAGGAGAGGGACAAATTGGCTTGGAGTCCTAGCCCAAAAGGTAATTATACTGTTGCTCAAGGCTATGCTGTGCTTGATAGGAACTTACATGGCTCTGTTGAGGTGCCTTGGTGGAGGAAGGTTTGGAGCAACTGTTCTTGGCCCAAGTGTAACTTCTTTCTTTGGTTGGTTGCCCAGAGGAAATGTCTTACTTGGGAGAACCTTCGTAAAAGGGGGTTTCAGGGACCTTCCATCTGTGTTCTTTGTTTGAATAGTGAAGAGTGTTCTTCCCACTTGTTCTTCCATTGCCCCTATTCTCGTGAGATTTGGCACAGATGGTGGGAGGCTTGGCATCATGGATGCATTCATGCTTCATCTCTTATTGAGTTTTGGGAGAGCCTGGGCAGGCCTCCTGCGAAGACTCCTTTTCTTCAAGTGGCCTGGTTCATTGGGCCTATTTTCATTCTTTGGAACCTTTCGCTGGAAAGGAACCGTAGAGTTTTTTGTGATTCCAGATTAGACAGGGGGCAACTGTGGAAGAAGATTATCAGTAGGCTTCAGGAGACTATTCAGGCCAAATGTGATATGTCTGAAAGTATTGATCCTGGGGATGCTGCAGTTGTGCGGGATCTGAGCCTGGGTGTTAATAGCAGGGGCTGCATTGCTGGTATTATGCCCCGCCGTGTCAAGAAACGGGTGTGCCGTGATGGGAGATGGGCACCTCCTCCTGATGGGGTCCTAAAGATTAATACTGATGGATCCTCTCGGGGGAATCCTGGGCATGCTGGCATTGGGGGTGTTGGTAGGAGTAAAGATGGTGATGTGGTTTTCTGCTTCTCTGTTTACAAAGGGCTTTACTCTAATAACCTGATGGAGGCCCTGGCTATCAAGATTGTTGTTGAGAGGAGTTGCTCTCTTGGCTGGAGGAGGATTATCTGTGAGTCTGACTCTCAGATTGTTGTGGATATGTTGAACAACCAGAGGTTGGATGGTGTTAGTTGGCATTTAGCCTCGATGGTCAGACAAATTTTAAGTGTTTGCAGGTCTTTGGATTCTGTCTCCTTTTGTCACATCCCTAGAGAATGGAATTCTGTGGCTGACTGCTTGGCGAAGTGGGCCTCGGAGAAAGGGGATGGTTGGGATATCAGTGGTAGGGATGAGTTACCTTCTGATTATCAGGGGATTTTGGAGAGAGCTCTATTGGAAGACATGACTATGTAATGATGTTGGTTAGTTTGTTGGTTGTTCGCCTTTTTTGAGCCTGTGGCTCTTGCCTTGTAACTCGCTTTGGATTGAATAAATTTTTTCCCCTTCTTTTTAAAAAAAAATAATAATAATTCCAAAGTATACCAAATAAAAATAAAATTAAAATATATAGTTTAATTTAGAATGTAATAATTAATTGTTAATTTTAAATCTAATATACAACATGCAAAAATTCAAACCTGATCAAAATCTAGAAATAGAATTGTAGCAGTATATGGATTGTGGAAATCTCATAGCATTAAGTATATTTTATATATAATTTATAAAATAATACATCAATTAAATTGTTCAATTTATTTAATATATTAACACTTGAAAATAATATATTTCTAATATAATAACACCTAACAATTGTTAAAAAAAAATATATTAATTAAAATTAAATTGTTCAATATATTTGTAATATAGATTTAATTAAATTCAATTTAAAAAAAACCATTAATAATATCTAGTAATTAATTACATAATTTTGACTTTCTTTTTCAAGACAATTAAAGTCCAATGTAAACACAAATATAATATAGTATAATTAAAATTTGTATAGATTAATAATGTTAATATTGTTTTAATATAATAATTATATTTTTTAGGTTGATATTTAATTAATATTACAATTTTGTAATACTTTTTATTTAAATATATATTAATTTAATAAGTTTATTAATTACTTTTATTTATTTTTAATTATTATTTTCATTACTATCTACTTTGCATTTAATTAATATATTATTTTTTAAACTATACATAAAATATACTTTTTAACATTTAAAGAATAGTTTTGTTATTAGATTTAAAATTCAACATTTAACTTTATGTTTTATATTATATATTATGTTTTACAATTTTAAATAAATAAAAATACATATATATAAAATAAATAATTTAAAATAATATATTAGAAATTTATTTTAAAATGTTCTGATTTAAATTTCATGTTAAAAATTAAATAAAATAAATATAAAAAAATCTGTTTACCTACATGCTCTAATAAAAAATCCAAAGCCTTGGATGTTTTTAGGCATTAAAAGAAAATGGTTTAAAAACATATTATTTAGCATTAGCGAAATAGAAGCGTGGCAGCGGTAAATTGCAGGGTACAACCGACCGGTTTCCGAGCCCCGCGCTGGCGAAAGCGATCTGGCGCTATCCATACATGATGCATCTTGTCGCGGTAAAATCTAACAAATAAAGTCCCAGGTCTATTGGGACTTTCGCGGTAGGCGGTTAGGTATCTGCAGTGCATGGGGCATGTCGGATGCCCATAGCGTTTCAGGGGCTGGATTAATAGCTCCTCCTTGTGGCCCTCTTCTATGCATCATTAAAATAAGTAGGCACATTACAATAACCTCATTCTTCACCTCACATTAAAATAAGCAACATGGATGAGATCTCTTCTGGTGCAAATAACTCTCCCCTCTCCTCTATCTCTCTTCTCTCTCTCTCTCTCTTGGAGTCTCTCACTCTCTCTGGTCTCTCACTCCTCTATCCTCTATCTCTCTCAGAAGTATCTCCCACTCCTCTCTCTTGGAGTCTCTCCACTTCCTCTCTCTCTCTCTGGGGTCCTCCCACTCCTCTCTTTGTCCTCTCTCAAGTATCTCCTACTCTCTCACGTTCTCCACTCTCTCTCTCCCGGGTCTCCTCCTTCTCCCTCCACCTGGTCTCTCCCTCCCCTTCATCCACCCCTCCCTCCATTCCACTCCCTCTTTCTCTTGGTCTCCTCTGTCCATCTCCACCCTCTCTCTCCTCCTTCCTCCACTATCCACCACCCTCTTGGTCTTCCTTCCTCCATCTCCATTCTCTCTCTCCCCCCACTCTCTCCACTCCTCTCTCTCTCTGTTTCCTCTCCACTAACTTCAAATGCTTTCTCTCTCTCTCTCTCTAAGATTAGTCTTTCCTAATTTCAAAACAAAAAAGTGGTCACTTAAAACTCTTTTTTGATCCTCCATTTCCCTGCACTTACACACAACTGCCTCTTCAAGTAGATTCAATTTTTCAAAGATTTTTTCATGTAAAGACTTTCCATTTTGTACTCCATAAGCCTATTATTGTTTCCTCTCCAATAATATTGAAAATAACATCATCTTCTAAACACAATTGAATTAGGTTAAGAGCTCTTATATCCAAATCCTCCCAATCCTCATTAGTCATATTCAAAGGTTTATTTGACTTTCCTATCAATGCCTTGTGAAATCCTTGTTGCACTACAAATCACACATCTTGAGCTTCCATAGCTCGAAGTTATTCATCCTATTGAATTTCTCCACCTTCAAAATCCTAACACAAATGCTGCAAAATAACCATTTGTTGTGAAATGTGATCCCACAAATAAAATAATATTGCATCACAAGTTAGTTGCGAATAAATAACATGATCTAGATTAAATGAAATAACATAATAACATTTAACAAGACATGAAATTATGTGGTAAAACCTTAACAATATGTTGAGAAAATATCCACATAGCAAAGTATCATTATTCTTATTGTTAAAAAGAATAAGTACAACCTTCATGCAACTATTGCTATTAAAAAATTAAAGTTTACCTTCAAAAACAACAAAGACATATATTTATAGAAAAGAGAAGATAATATTTTGCTTTATTGTTAAATCATAATCTAACAAATACAACCTTCCTTTTGATATGTGAATGGTAAATGCCCAATTTCGTCACCTGTGATTAAGCTTAAGTTTGGCCTGGTGTGAATAGGACCTAGAGAAGATTTGTTTAAATGAGGACTTTTCAATAGTAATGTGCTAATATATATTTTTTGTTTCTCAATAATGAGTACACCTGAATATAAACCTGTCCTAAACAAAGAAAGTTTCTGACTTTCCACCCCAAATATTCTTATAACTGTTTAAAAAACGGCTGAAAAAATCAGGGTCAGGATGGATCTTGACATTCAAATTCCCAAGGAAAACAAGAGAGTGCTGCCCCAAAATGGATAATTAGTACGATGATGAAAAAGAAATCCTGGGAAGTCCTAACACTTGCCTGCATACACGAATAACAAAACTCTTGTTAGCAGTTGGAGCTGCACTGAAATGCCCAACACAAGAAGAACAAACCACAAACTTGAGTCTCCTCTGTGGTAGACCATCAACATCATCTTCACCCTCGGTAACACTAAATCCTTGGTCATGGAGGAAGAAGCGAGTGTACTTCATAGACTGTGTTCCAATGGCAGAATGCAAGATTTGTTCACCGCCGCCACACATACAACATCTGACACTCATCACATTCTCGTTGCCATCTTTGGGAGGAGAGGAAGAGAGCCATGAAATGTAAACACCTCTGATAATGCCGATGTCTTTCACATCATCTGCACAAGAGGAAGAGTGGTGTTCTCTCATAGCCATCGCGCTCTGCACCGACTGCCAGTCCCTCCTTCCTTAACTCCCTTTCTCTGATGTTCGAGGAAGAAGTGGGTCTGGTATGGTATCCTTTCATTTCCACACTTCTCTCAACTCAATTAGACACTACAAAGAACAGAGCAATTGGTTAGTATGGGTTTTTTCATTTTTCTTTGACGTTTGGGATCACAATTTTTCTTCTTTTCAATCATGGATTACTGAGTGTGATCCGAAATATTGAAAAAAACAGACACAATTGAATCCAAAAACTTACTTTTTAAGAATAATTAACTGTTCATGTGAACACCCAGAGCATCAAAATATGTAAAAAGCCATTATGATTTGCCATGTACATCTTGGAGACAAATCATACTTTATTTATTTTTTATTCTAAGTAAAGAAAACGTAGTTTGTTGGCAAGAGATTTCCACTTGCCGTCACCTAAATAGTACCTTCTTTTTTGCCTCCGTATCAGATTCCTCCTTTCTTTTTTTTATTTTGTTTGTCGGGATTTTAAAAACCTTACATTTGCTTTTTATATTAAATTACTTTGTGTCCGGGCCAATCTGAATTTGGGTGTATATATAATATCAATGAATATAGGTTGGTAGCATAATGAAGGTGGACAGAGAAAGTTTGAATGACAATTCGACAACTTTTATAGAATAATAATGGTGAAAGGAAAGGTAAGAGGGCACACATGCTCGCTTGTAATGAAATGTGCCAAATATTATTGTTATTGCCAATAATGCCATTCGCATAATAATTTAGAGGTCAGTCAACCATGTCAAAACAAGATTTCAAGTCTGTCCATGGTATCTCTTTGTACACATTCTGTATTATTGAAAAAGCAAACAATGATTCCTTATGAGTTGAGTAAGGTCACTTAAGTATAAATAGGTTAAAGTTAATGAATAATTATTGTTGATAGATCACTAATTTTTAGTGGTTAGAATGAGAAATTGAACATAAAGGGGAATAATATTTGGTTTTATAATTGATAAATGATATTAAATAGATAAGATTTTATAAATAAGAGCCTGTTCGGGTAGCGGAGTTGACTTGGGCCATGTGTTTGCTTCTCATAGGTCTTGGGTTCAACCCCCCGCTCTCGCGGTTGACCAGTGGGCCTATATGTGGGCTATGGCATCCACCCATAGGGGGCTAGTCTCACCCCAACTCGCCCCAAGTACCCAAGGTATGGGCTGCTGGGCCACTGGGCTGAGTCGTGGGGACACCCTTGTCGCATAAAAGAAAAATATTTTATAAATAAGTTTTCTGGCAATGTGATCGTTTAAGATATTATATTAGATTTTTGTTTTATAAAAAGATAAGTTCATAGACTATCTAAATAGATTCATAATTGCAACTATGTATCTAAGTTCTTGAATTGTTCTAGTAATTCATAGGTATTTGTCTTACAACTTCACATGTAGTTCTCTACTCAACCTTTTCTAAGAACTATGAATTGATAGTATTCATAAACACCTTGTAATGTAGGGGCATTGCTTGAGCAAGCCACAAAGATGTTAATGTTTCTTTGCTACTAGATTAAAACTTTAAAATTTTCACTAATCATTGATAGAGAGAGTTGTCCAAATGAACATTGATTCAATTTACACTCAACAAATGGAGGTATGAAGGTGTTTGGCCACAATTATGAAAAGTTAGGTGAGTTGGAGCCCATGTTGAATTCCTCAAATTTTAAAATTCACACTTATTTTGTGGAACAAATTTTTACACACTTTCTAAGTGACATTTTTTCCTAAGGCATTGGAGTAGATCAAAGAACTCTTACAAAAAAAAAAAAAAGAGGATGCAAATGAGGAACTGTAGTTTTTGCATATTGATGCTATTATAATAGAGAGTGGGAAAAGTATAGTAGGGGTTTTTCATTTGGAGGACACATAGATGTTGGTGGATATGGTGCAATAAAGTGAAAAAGAAGAGAGTGAGAAATAGTATCTTGGGGTGGTACAAAGAGTAGAAGTTGTAGATATAAAACCTAATGTAGTTGGCGATGAGAAAGAGGATATTTTGGTCACATGAGAAGGATATAAAAGTGAAGAGCTAATGGAGGAAATTTTCTAGTTTATCATTCAAATAGATTGAGTTTAGATGAAGATTTTATACTTGAAGGGGAGCTATTTTGTAAAATAACGAATGGATACAAAAGAAAATTTAACATGACATATTGATGTAGGAGTGCATGTTGTAAAGTGCATCAATAGGAGAAAATTTGTGTACAAGATATAAAAGAAGAGGAGTGTATAGAAGAACTAGTGAGTGGAAAAGAAGGAAAGATTTTTGATGGAGGTTGATGGATAGTGATTGGTCAAATCCCACAAAAGAATAGGAGGAGAGGACAAGCATTTGGTAGAGGTGGATGGATAAAGGCGGATTAAAATTCCACAAGAGGAGAGAGAAGGAGAGGGAACATCTGGAGGAGGTTGAGATATAGTAGATAAAAGTCCATAATAGGAATCAAAATAAATATCCAAAACTAGCAAAGGATGACAATATTTTTCCTAGTTGATTGTTAAAATATATGGAGGAAGAAGTCTTCTGATGCACTTGTTATAATCATGGAGCATGTTGAAAAATGCATACATTCTAAAAGGATGGTTCTACCACTCAAATATACTTTGTGAGTACGATGATCATAAGAAAATTTACCAAACATTTCTAATGTAAGAGCATCTAAGTCCACAAGTAACTATGCATCACCTAAAAATAAAACAAAGTTGGTTGAAGAGATTTTTGTCTTTGTATGTGGTTTTTGGGGAATAAATGCCATGTTAAGATGAGTAAAAAAGGTTTAGAAACACTCCTTTATCTTCTATAAAAAATTAGAACACTCTAGCATCTTTTGTAATAATTTATTTCACTTTATCAAGTAGTGTTGTGAACTTTAGTAGCCACTACTATGCACTTCGTCAACCACTATGACAAGCACTTGAACAACAAACTTTTCAAGGCCATAACATATTTATATGGAATGAAAATGATTTTTTTCTTTTGAAATTGCATAACTTTTCAAGAGAAACATGAATATGTTGTTAAAATTTGTACAATACTTTTCACTTCAACAATAATTATAAGCTTAGTGACAACAAGAATGACTTCAATAATATAAATAAAAAGACAACCAATTGAGGTAACTTATGGTGGAATTGACATAGAGAGATTCCTAACATTATTTTTTATGTAGATTATTTTTTTATTCTTCTAACATGTCCTAATGGCATACATGTTTTAAAGAGGAAATTGAGAAAAATAAATCTTATTTTCAAATGGCCCAACAAGAAGCTAAATCAATTTGGTTCAAGTGAATAGTTAGAGTTTAATGATTGGAATAATGTCTCTAATTGTCCACATGACATCTAGAACCAATAAAACCAAGCCAATATCATTACATATAAGTGTGGGGCATGTAAAAAATTCGGTAGACCATTTTTGGGAAAAAAATCATGCCCAAAAATGTTTAAAATCTAAAATAAATAACCAATAATGGAGAAATATAATTGGGGCAGGTGTAAGGATAGATGAAAAGATATTTTGGGACCTAAAAATTATTGAATAACCATTAGGGAAGTAGAGAAAGCAAGGGATGAAAGGAAAAATGTGTATGGGGATTGATTCTTCCCAAAGATGAGATGACCCAAGCATGCATAATGGGTTGATTAGGAATAGAATGTCAAACCTAAGACTGGATGTCATTATTAAATGTCATGGAGAATGTGTAGAGGTTACATTAAGGGGATTTTATCCATAGATCAAATATAGATAAACCCATTACCAATTTGTAGACCTATGTGTAATTATTTTAGGCTATTTTTAACTTCTTGTAGCCTATGAAGGCATAATTTATTTAAACTAATGTAAATAGCATTGTCTTGGTTTTCACACAATGTATGATTTTGTGGGTGAGTTTGTAGGCTACTAGGTAGGGTAGCCCTTCATTGGACCTCTTTGTGTAGATTACACTAGCATCCCTAGCAACACACACAAATAAGGGATTGACAACACAACACAAGTCTCAACACATCCTTTTGGAAACAAAGGGAATAAGTTTGTGTATGTTGACCATACAATGAACAGGGATTCAAGTCAAAATAGTGAATTGACGAGCATTTTTGCATGATTGCCTCGATGGGAATACAACTTAAGTTGACTTATGGATAACTTAGGGGGTTCGGATTCACAAACACATACATGTGAATACTCAACTAAACATTCATTAAGAGTTCCACCTTATACAAAAGCAAACGAGTTTAGAATAACTTGGAACATAAGACCTCTCAAAACCCTTAAAACCAAGACCATATTTTCCCTTATTTATCTTTTGAGACTCCTAGACCCTCACAAGAGGTTCTAACATAAAAACAAAAAAACCACTAAAAACACATTTTCACACTTATCTTTTGACACGTTCATTTGTCAAGGATATACTATTTTCTTTTTTTATGACACAAATTTTGACAAAACATTTTTGTGTGATACATTCTTTTCCCAAGACATTAGAAAGGACACAACAATCTTATACTCACCAACTTTTGTATTTTTTGAAGTGATAGACATGCTAAGAGAAACATCAAGTACCTCAGTACATGTCTTTACATTCAATTGATTATATAACTTATTATCTCTTTACATATTCTAGTTTAAAAAGTACATGAACATGGATTTATGTAGTTGCCAATATTCTATAATTAAAAATGCCTCTTGTTAATTGTTTATATTAATTTAAAGATAGAAAATACTATCCAAATAAAATATATTATCATGATCAAAGATAATATAACAAATAAAAACATATACACACAAGTCACAGTTTCACCATATATGGGGGGCCCAAATGCATTTCACAGCAACACAGTTGCCATTTCATAGAGGAAAAATATCACCAAAAACCAGTATGAACAATTTTTGAAGCAGCAAGTAGAGACGTGTAGGCTTCCACCCCTCACGTTGCATGTATTCCTCTCTTACTCAACTTACCTTTTCCTCTCGTCTCACATGCTCATGGAGTGTTGTACATATGTTTTCCTTCTATTTGGTGCAAATGCATTCAATGCATGCACGACTTTCTGGTATTTGAGATCTTGGCTTGTTTTCTTTACCTTAGATTTTAATGTTATTTGTTGATATTAGTGGAAGATTGTCCTAGGAGAACCAAGCAAAGTCTATTTAAAATTCAAATTAAAATTCAATGTGATTGGATTTTGAAAAATATCTGTCAAATTTTATAAATGTTTGTTCATGTATTAAGAGCCATGAAGAAAATATATCCTTCTCCACATTTATGATTCTAACCCTTTTTTTTCTTTTTATTTTTCATTCTATCACATAGGAATATTAGAAAACTCAAGAGATTTACATAGTAATAAACACAAAATGATATTAATGTTATTGAGTTAATCTAAGAATGTATTATAATATGACTTTTATAAAGCCCTTAGAATTGAACTTCTCCAACTACTAACTTAAATAATGTAACTAATTATTAAATTATAAAAATGAATAAGTAGTCATTCAGGTGAATTTATTAAGTTAAACCTTAATATTCTAGTACCTCCCTTAAGATTTACCTTCCACACATCAAACATGTTAATTGAAACAAATAAGTACATTTTTAAAAAATAAAAATAAATCAAAAATAAAAAAATAAATCCTAAATCAAGTGTAGCTCCATCAAGCTATCTCATAACCCTCAAAAGATGTAGCTCTCGAGCTCTTAGATTACCACCTCCTTGAACTCTCAAATCATAGATCCTTGAATTATTGGACAACAATCCATTGCTCCATCAAATTTGTCTCATGAATCTTGGAAGGGTATACTTGCTGAAATCCACAACTCCTAAACTATTTGGCAACAATCCTATTGAGTTCACTAGATCCCCACCTGTCTTCAAAAAATAAACTTCACAATATATGCATTCTTCATTTTGTCAGCATCAAAAAAGGAATGCAAAAATAACATATACTTCTCATACAAATTACCATCTTTGAGCAAAAAGCTAACTCAAGATCATAAAAAGCCTCCATCATCTGATGACTCCAACCTCTAATGTAATCATATTACATTTTATCCATTTAATATTGCATGTGATTCTTTGAAGGCTTCAATAAATGTAGTGGCAATAACAAGAATACAAACAATATATTTACCCATGTTTAAATGCCAAACATAATAGATATTGGTTTCAACTAATAATACAAGTTGCTCCCAAGTATAGTCACCTAGCTATAATCCAAGTTCCCAACATCATTGGACACCATTTGCACATGAAGTGTCTCATCACCTTCATACATGTATGATACTGAACTTCTAGATTTCAAATCTTCTGTGAACTATTGGAGATCAATCCTCACATATATGTCTCATAACCCCAATGAGGTATAGTTTCTTTGATCCACAAGCAACTCAAACTATTGAGCATCTATCTATCCTCTACTACATCCTTCATTGTCTTCAAAGTGTTGGCCTCTTCAAAATAGAACAACAAATTTATCTTCAATGAAGTCATCATCACTATCATCTGGTGGTTCTTCAATAATGATTGACATTCTCTCAACTCTTATGGTTGCAACAAGCTACATAGCAGCAATTCACCACCTCCTTTCAGAATCCTCCACAACACACAACATCAAACTTGACATAAACTCACAACAACAAGACCTCCCATTAGCTTTGATACCATATTAAAATATGAAATAATAGAGAATGAAAAAGAATAGATCAACAAAAAATATTGTTGCATATCTCTTATTTATTCATGGTAGTAGTACATATATAAATACAATAATTCAATAGTTAGGCTATATTTCAACTAAATAAATCAATAGCAGATTGAATATTATTGACACCTAAATATAGACTCTTGATAGTGAACTAGAACTATGGACAGATCTAATAGTTCCTTACAGATTCCTATTCAAACTTTTATTGACATGTGCATGATTCAATTATGATTTATTCTAGTAGTGTTGTGCCTTATGAACCATTCATTATAGATCCCATTTAGCTCATCAATTGGTAAGTAGGAGGTATTTTCCATAGCTTGTCAAATTATGATATTGCTATCATGATTCAACCGTGTAGTTTTTCGAGTATAACTCATTGACCCATGTTTCATGAGTAGTGGTTCACAAGAACCCATCTCTCATGATAATGAATGGTCCACATAACACTCATTTCATTTGTGTGATTCTCACATAGGTGAAGCATTGGTGTTAGAAATTTGAAATATGTTGAACAACCCAAGGAACTTGTAAAGAGAAAATTGAAGTTACATAAACTGGAAAAACATAAATAATGCAAAACAGAACTCCAAGAGATTATGCAATGTTAGGATGAAAAAATTGTATTAAGATCTTCCAAGATGCAAGAGCATGTAAAAGTATATAAGAATATGCAAATACAAGCTAGGTAATGAGTTTATAGAACTAAGGAGAAGATGTAGGTGGAAAATCCAACCAATAGGAATCAACTACAAAAAGTGAAGGGTGCCACCAAAAGTGAAAAGTCTTTCAATTTTTAAGGGGACACCACATCACTTGTAGCCTAGTTGTTAAATGATAAACTCACTTTATTATCCTATGAAAGCTTAATAAAGTTTAGGAAAAACCTAAGACTAAGGGAAAATAATTTATCCCACTAGAAAACTAAAAACCTACACTAAAACTCCCCCTTAAGCACAACTTAGGAGGATGTAAAAGATAATGGGTCCTAGCAAATGAGGCCATGTTAGGTACCCATGTACCTATGGAATTCCCCTAAAGATGAAGAAGACCCCCCCCACAAATAGAGAGAGAACACCCCTCCAAAATAGAGAGAAGAAACAGACTAAGTAGTGCCCCAAAGAGGTCCAATAGTAGACAATTGAAACTAGATGTAGAAGATGGTTCACGATCATCAAACAACGTTCCTCCCCTCAGGAAGAAACAAAACCAAAGGTGTGTGCAAGCTATCTCCCAAGTCTTGACAAAAATATGTAGGAAGAAATTGCAAGATGTATAAAGTCTTCAAACTTGGCACATGTGTCCTCGTGTTGATGCTGAAAGTTGTCACAATCAAATTAGGTGTTTTAGGCCACACTAATAAAGATGAAAAATCAAAATCTCCTAGAGACTGATGTAGAGCATAAGCCAAAGATTCAAGTATCTCCTCTAAAGATGTCTCCTCCAAATGTTGATCCAAAATATCCATACTCATATCAAACTCTTGTGATAATGAACTAGAGGGTCAAAATGTTCCCTCACAACAACTAAAGAAGAATCAACTCCATCAAAGAGAAGATGGATATAGTCAATAGTGTCTCCCAAATCTGCAATATGTGTCTCCATAATCAAGTTTGAAATATCTATTAAGAGATCATCCCATAAAATTGAATTTGAAAGACTACAAATGTCCTATTGCAAGGAATCATTAGAAGCTTTCAAAGAAGTAACACTAGACTCTATAGTATCAACAAATGCACAAACCTAAGAGTTGTCCCCAAAGAGAAGATGTATGGCCTCAATAATGTCATCTCGATCCAAAATGAGGGACTGAACAAACAAAAAAGAGATGTTGGTAGAAATTGGTCCCAATGGACTAAATCCAAAAGACTTAAATAATCATGTTGCAATGAATCATTGGAGGCTCTCAAAGAAACATCTCTAGAATCTAAAGTTGCAATAGGTGATTGAGATGGGGTATTAATGAATTGATCCACACAAGATGAGGCAACATAAGTCTCAATATCATCCACAATAGTTTGGTTCTCCAAGGAAACATCACTTTTAGATGAAGGTCCAATGTCTCCATACAATTGTTGGATGATCGTCCAAGCAATGAAAGGGAACTCGGTGTGCTCTATGTGATGTATAACATCCTTAAAAATAGTAAGACATATTAGTCCATAAACCATGCCATTATTATTAAACCATGCATTCTTCTAATCATAGTCACTTGGATCAGGAATGAGTCCATGGAGATAGGGTAGTAGATCCCGCTCAAGGCAATCATTCCTTATCCATTGTTCCCAAGATAAATAGTTCTTTGAAGCTAAATAATAGAAAGATGAAAATAATGTTTAAAAGACATGATTAACCCCCCATAAATGTAACTTTATCTCTGTTCGTGATTCCAAAGTACATGTATAATCCCCCAATAATTAGTGTGCAAAAGACACCAAATAAGAATACCAATACACTCCCAACCTTTTCACTAGTATAAAAAATTAGCACCTAAAAATTATAAGGTTGAAACTTTATAGTTTAGTGTGTTTACAAAGCCTTTTCCAATATACAATGCTCAATAGGTTCAAAATAGCTAAAATTATAAATTTTGATACGAAATGAACATGAGACAAAATCTAGAAAAAATAGCCTTATAGTCGTGTAGTGCTCTTCAATACCTTTTCAATGCCTATTCGTTTCCAAAAAATGAAGCTCCTAAGTGAAACTTATGAGTTTTTGAAGAAATTTGCAACAAAAAGCTTCAACTTGCAATATTTGACAAAAAATGGAAAAAAATCTTTTTAATACCTCTGTGGATGGAAATTTTCCATCTTCAGCTTTTTGATGATATCTCATTTGCCAAAAATAGACATCATGGTGATTTTTTATTTTTTTTTGTAAAATAATGGTTGAATTTAACCTATATTGACGACCCTTCTAGCAAAATTATAAAAAATTGTCAAAAATCAAATTCATCTAAAATAGATAAATTTTATATGAGAATAGGGTTTTTTGGGCCAATTGAATGCAATGGCAAGGTTCGTTTGGGTTGAAAATGCTCGAATGAAAAGTTGTTCACCAGATCTGAGCTTCAAATTCTAGTTATGGTTATACTTGCAATATAATTAGGGCTAGGGTTATATATTGAATTAGGATTAGAATTAAAGTTATGGTTAGAGTTACAATTAAAGTTGTATTTAGGTTAAAATTAGAAGTGAGATTTTAACTATGGTTAGAGTTAGGGTTATGGTTAGAATTAGGAATATATCAAGGGGTAGAATTAGGGTTAGGGTTAAGGCTAGCACTAGAATTATAATTAGGGTTAGAGTTAGGGTTATAGTTAGGATAAGAACTAAAATTAAATGAACTCATCAAATAAATTTTAAGTAAGTAATGAATATATGTTATTTCAAAATATTTCATTCTTGAACTTTTTTCATTTATTTAAGAGTTATCTTATAAGAATTATTTTACTCTATATTTAAGAGTTATTTCGATTTGAACATATTCATATTCAACTATGTTAGTCATAATTGTGCTTAGTGCAAATCAAACTTAGGGTCAAGATCAAACCTAACAACTATAAACTCACTATCCATGTAACATTTGAACATGTTAAGCTTGCAAGATTCTATTCATATCAAACTATTACTAGCTTAACTCTAAATCACTATGTCATGCCAACTCATCTCTCAACTAGCTAACACATTATTTACCTCCCTCTAAATCAACAAAATAAAAATTATTACCATAAATTACAAAGGCAAGTACTCATCACCAAGTGACACTTATTACTACTATTACTACATTGTTGTAAAAACAGATACTTGCCACTAATAACACAGGTATTACAGTGGGTTTTCTCCTCATTGTCTCAGGTTCGACTCCGCTCTCGAGTTTACGCGTTTAAGAGGTGGGACTTCTTGCGGGTGGGGGATCTCACCCGTAGGGGACTAGTCTCACCCTAGTGACTGCTGGACTGGATCACAGGGACACCCTGTAATATATAAAAAAAAAAAAAAACTAACTGAAATTTTAAAAGACTCCTTTCTCGAAACCACAACACACTTATGCAGGAGCACACTTATGCAGGTGGCTTTTAGGACCATACACCCACTTTGTTGCTGCCTAAAACAAATTAAAACAGAAAAATGCAATAAAAGTTAAAGAAACATATTTTATCCTGATAAAACATCGCATCATATTTTATCCTCTCTACCCTAAGAGTTAATTTTATGTTGTGATGAAATCGAACAAAAAAATTTTATGAGAAGGAACCCCTACCTCCGCCCGACGCTAGACGGCTGGGTTTTCGCAGCTGCATAAAAATCATTATTTGCTAAGTTATGATTGCGGCTCCTTCCAAGACCTATTCTACGATCAGTAAGTGCATTAGTTTTTTGCATGCTATACATCACAGTTTAATTTCTATGAAAACCAAAATTCAGATAGGGTGCAATGCCCTTAAACTATGCTTTTTCAAATAGTAATATTATGTTATGCAATCAAAGTAGTAATACATACTGTATCCTTCTCCTTCTGAGTAGAAATGGTCATTTCTAGCAATGTGTCTTTCTTGTTGCCTGTACCTCAAATTCTGTTTGATTCGATGCTTAATTATATAGAAAAGACCATCTTTGATGGGTATGCAGAGCTGAGAAATTTGGGCTTTTATAGATTGAACCTGAGCATCCTAGTATGCATTTGCGTTCAGAGAACTCAAAATTGCAGACTGGTTAAAGAGTTGCCATGCCTAGTGATAATCTAGACACTTGTTGGTTGGATAACATGATTTGTTACCAAATTTTTTTCAATCGAGGTCTCTTGTAAGTATAAAACTTCCATTAGATAAAGAAAAAATGAAAAACCTACTAGTAAGCCATACATCGGACTATTGCAAAATTCGTTTACCAGTTAGGTTGTAACCATATGACCCGGTGAGTACCCTGTCTATACTAACATATTAAGAATACAATTATTTGCAGCGAGGACATTTCCATTTATTTTACTCAGAAATAAAATACAAAGAGGGCTAGCCACCATTGCTTGGATGACAACGGGGCAGCCAAACACACTTATTTCTAGTACAACTCTTGTGCATTTTCTACAATGCTGTTTCTCTACTACAATTTGTTGCATTTTTCTTCTCAAAAGCCTATCCAGTGCAAAAGGCACCTGACTGTCATGCATGCTAAGATTGTGCTTTCGTGGGAATCTAACCGTTGATAACCCTCAATGATAAATTACTTAAATTCCCTTGATAAAGTGTAAGTATATATCCCACTAAATAACACATTTGGAATCATAATATTTACATGGGTTCTAACATTTGTCTACTCTCTTTTTTTGGCCTGAATATTCATCATCTTAACTTTTCAAGTATAAAGGTGCTACAGATTCATATATCTGCTCCAATCTTGGATGTGGTAATTGGAGCTTCTAAAGAGATCTTGTAAGGTCTATTAAAAAACAGGCAAGTAGCACAGCATAGAGCAGACCATCAGTCTGGGGTAGGTCTTAGGTTAAAATCCTAAATTAGGTCTTAGCATCATTCTCTGATCTGTTATTTCTTGCATATGGCTAATACCACAATCATACCACAATCAAGTTTTCAACATTAGATTATGGCATTCATGTTGCTTTTTGCAGATGCGATCATTATTGTGAACCTCTTTGTGTTATTAATGTTGATATAAATGATATGGCGACTCTTGAATATGTTATGTTATTCTTACTTTGGAATTTAAAATATTTTAATGCTTGTGCATTTTTCTGTCCGTTGAATGATGATGATGTTGAAGGCCGTAAGAGCTCGGGACTGTCATATATTCTTCCCCAAACAAATTTTGCAAAGGTTTTCGATTAAATGCTTGGTATTCCTGTTTGGAGTATTTTGAGGATCATATCATACTTTCCTATTTTAGGAGTTAGCTTCAAATAGCCAAATTCTATATTCAAACGTAAAAAATATTTTCAGAAATGTTAATTCTTAAGTATCCACTTTTGTGCTAGCACCTCTATATGAGAAGTCAACTAGAAAACATAACTCTTGCTTTTATATATAAAGTTGTTTTCTTCAAAATATTGTAAAGCCTGTCTACACTGTATATGTGTTATTGGCAATTTGGCAGTATTCAACATAATGTCTGATGCAGTCAAGGACCAGGTAGCCAATGAAGGGCAACCAATCCAAGCAGCTCACCTCACCCACAGTTTCTTATTTTCAGCAGTTAGGTAAGTCCTTAACATATTATCAGCAGAATTTAAAAACTGTAGAACTTAACAAATTTAATTTATTCCAGCAAACAAGATAGAATAATGCAGAATGATTTTTAATAGTCTTATTAGACGGTTAAAAAATTGCAGCAAAAATTTGTTCACAGTTACAAATAAGTTTCAACAAGTTAAAATTACTCAATTGCACAACACAATTCAATATCAAAATTTAATTTTATTCAGGTGAGTTCAGTCTCCACAGGATTACAATGGCCTGAATTTCAATTTAATTTATTAATCATCAAAATTGGGGAATTTCTCTGTATTATATCTGCCTCTGTATTTACTTATTCCTCCAACAGGTCTGCAACTTCAATTCATTCCTCTATACTTTCAGCTATGACAATCAATTTTATGTTTCACTCTGTAACCTGCTCTTTTATCTCCACACAGGTCTGTTCTCTTCTTTAATTTCTGCTATCATTGATTTCACACAGCTGCACACACCTTCTATTCTCATGCTGGTTTCTTCAAACTTCCATTCTTCTTCATTCACTTTTTTTAACTCCATGCTGGAATTGGTCCATTTTAAATTTCTGCACTATATATTTTTCTTTGTCTGGTGTTTATTACCATCTTCCCCCTCCCACGTTGGGCTCTCCCTCTGCCTGGCGCCATAGTCCAGCTCCTCTCTTTTTTTTTCCTTTGTCTCTTCCCCTTCCCATTTTGGCGTGGGGTTTTTTTTTCTGGTCTTTTAAATTCTGCATTTTTTAAAGACAATTTTTTTTTTTGGAATATAGCTTTGCCAGCACCCCATCTCAATGCCCTTTTTTTTTTAAATCTTCCTCTCTGCGAAAAATCTCTATACATTTTCTATGCTGGGGAAAAAAAATTAGATAATGTTTTTTGGTCAATTTTAACTGGCAACAATAAAATCAAGAATGCCTGGCAAATGAAATTTTATGCCAGAGACGTTGTAACCTCCGGAACTGAATGCACACCAAAAATGAAATCAAAACAACTTAAACAACAAAAACAACAAACAACATTTTTTTTTTGGATGATGCGGATTATTCATATGCCCGGATGCTCCTAGTACCTACATCATAGAACATCATGATATTTAAAAGTTTCCAATACAATCACTTACAGATGGATCTGCAAGATAAACTTGGCAGAGATGGATTACAACTAGCAAAACAAATTATGATTCTTGAGACAGTTTGAATCCTAAAACCACATTGAACTCATTACTAACAAGTTAACAACTCATATATCATACTACATGACAGCCACTACATGAGACACAGAATTTTCAGAATAGATCCGGCTTCTATCAACTGAAAAACTATGACTCAACACCACAAAACATCCCTAAACAGCCTTTCCTCAATGCCTCACGCTTATCACTACTAACTGGAACAACTACAACCTTATTCAAAATCTTCCATGAAGATACAAACAGAAAAATAAAATATTCCCTGCTAAAAACCTCACGATTAATCTTGAAAATTACTTTGTATTCGACTAAATTACTCATAACTTTTCTTCTGAATTTTCTCTCTTTCCATCAGGAACACCATCATCTACATATCACCATAACATAAACATAAAACTCATGCCTAGCAAAGGATACAGTTCCTGCTCCATTTGAGAGTATTATAAATTGTTGATTGTCTTATTACAAATGTCTCCACTTCAATATCCATGACCTTGTTCCCACCTTCAACAACAAGAATTCATTATCCTTCTACCTCCAACTTCTCACTGCTGTTCTTCAGCAACATTCACACGCGGATACCATCATCTACATATCCCACTTTTCCGTCAGATGAATACTCCATTCCATTGGTCACTTGTGATACATTTTGTTTTTTAATTCCATCTTGCCTTCCAGCTTCCTCCATCATGCTAAAACTGCCAAACTCAACTTAGAAAAATGATGAGGCTGTTACAATAGGCCGACTGTGACCATGATCTTATGCAGACTCTGCCAGTAATAGGTTGAAATGCCTCGGAGAAGATTAATATGCCAATGATGATTCTTTTTTAATCTGCCGGCAATTTGTCTGTATCTGCTTTGTATCAGGCTATCAGCCACCTGTGCTAAATAGAGGAGGTGTTTGAAATAGGTGCCGCCCACCATAAAATCTCACGCCCAAGTCAGAGAATGGTTGCGGAAAATAGCCACCACTAATTGGGAATTGAAATGCCAGTCTCTGCCTGTTTCTAGGATCAAATATACTCATGTTCCTTTTTAAGTTTTTGGCTTGGATGCTCCTGCATCAATGTCTCGCTTTTACAGTTATATTTTCTGTGAGGAAAATTGTCTATCTGCTCATGTTCTATGTTATGTACTGCTAAATTTCCAATTTTCGATGTCTTCTCTGTCAAGGAAAGCCTTCCATTTAAATTTCAGTTTCACTATACTAGATGTATGGAAGTTGATAAGTGTTAGTGTTTTCTATTTTTATTTTATTTTTTATGATGGATTAATTGCAGGTTCTATTGGGGCCTGCTCCTTAGGAGGTAATTTCAAAAGAACGGCCAAGGCTGCTAGATACATAGATAAAAGCTTAGCATAATATTCAGCATTGACATTTTTAACTATCATACTATTCTAACTATCAAAAAATGGGTATATGCAACTCCATTAACTGCATCTGAAATCATCACAGCTGGCTCGAAAGTGCCCCTCAAATGAGTTTGAAATCACTTCTCACTTCTAAGAGGCTATCCCTTAAGTTGACCTGCAAGTTGTCAAACACAAAAGTCAATTCATTGCCAGACTCTTTCAAACTTTCAATTCTGTCTTCAATGCTTCTGTGCTCACTTATGCTACCCTCCACTCTCTGTGAAGCAGGTACTGTAAACTACTAATTATTATCCTTTGAACATCTACTTCAGAGATCTCCATTGGAGAATACTGTACATGCGTATGCATAATACAAGCTACAATAACATCATCTCCAACCCTTTTCTGTAAGCTAGCTTTGGATAAAGCTAAAACATATGCCATTTTATCTTCACCTATTGGAAACTCCCTATCCCTACTAAAGATCTGTTTGACAAAATTCAAAGCAGCTGTATCTTCTATCTTTGTAAAGACCCGATCTAAATGCACACAAGACAAAACAGACCCAGAAATGTTCCAGCAACAAATAACTTTTTAGTTTTTCTGAATTAATTCAAATACACACAAAGAACTGAACAAAACTGTACAATTTACAGGGTGCATCCAGTATACAATTCTGATGCCTCAATGATCCTGGTCACTTTGCAGAAAATCTGAATGCCTAAATGATCCCGGACGCTCTGTAGCAAATTCAAATGCATAAATTGTTCTGGACACTTTGTAACCTGCAAATCTGAATGATTCAATGAACCATGAACTGCTTGCCGAAGGCTTCTATCCCAAGAAATCAGGACTATACTCTGCTTCCTAAGGGTTTCTGTCCCCAAGAAATCAGGTTGACACACTTGAAGAGTTCTGTCTCCAAACACCACCAGCTGCCATAACAGCATCACAAGCCTGAGTATAAGGTTGATTTTTGTTTTCAATTTTAAAATTTCTGAAGTGTCTTTTTCTTTTCCTCCTAGTGCTACTTGTATACTCTGTGCCTTCTCAATCATAGGCAATCCAGTCCTCAATCAATGGCAGTCTGAATAACAAGTTCCTTCTTCCACCATTGGCGAGGCAATCTGCAACATAATTACCCTCTCTCAAACAGTGCTTAAACACCACTTTGTCGAAACTCCCAGTTTTTTCTCATATCTCATCAATTATTATTTTTTTTAAATTTTGAGTCTCTAGTAGATCACTTCTGACAGCCATTAATCACCACCTTCGAGTCTCCTTCCACCTCTATATAAGAACAATGTAATGTTCCAAATTTTCCCTAAATCATGGCCGACTCATTTTGGGAAAAAAAGAGTGTTTATAAACACTATTTAATAAATAGATAAATAAAATAATCTATCTGGCCGACCTTTCTATGTTGGCACCACAATTTGAATTTTGAATTCTTTTTCTTTTATTTTTCTTGGCCGACTTCATTTGAAGTGGCGTGCTAGTTCAGTATAAATAAGCTTCTTGTCGATGAAGGAGATCATCATGAGTTTTGGAGTCTATCTCTGGCTGGTGATTGAGGACATAGTCGCTCAAACCTAGGACCCCAGGTTAGGATGTAGTTCAGGTTGGGAAAACTCGTGACTGCTTTTCAATTTATCTATTACATTCTCAGTCATATATTCATCCGCTGAATTCATTGCAGGGTCATATTAGGAGAGGACGATTTCATCCGCTGTCCAGGCAGAGCTGTTGGCTTTGGCCGGCGCCATCCAGTACTCTTTGCCATCGAGTTCATGATAAGTGATCACCTCTAGCTTGAGAGCAAGACAACTCGCAGGCTTGAAGACGACACCACCCACCAGCTGCGAGCCATCTACATCGGCACTCAGAACTTAGAAAGGACTCAATATTCTTGGAGTCGATTGATCTTGACAAGGGCGCAACAGGGAGGTAGTGTCTATCATTCAGATCGAAGGTCCTGACTGAGCATCAACAGAAGCGATCTGTACATCGCCTACAGCGACGCCACCTTTGGGCAAAGCCTGCATCGCCTTCATACAACGACACACAAAATAATTCATCTCGGGATATAATTCACGAATATACTATGTAATCGTTCTTGAATTTGAGAAATTCAATTATATCAATATTTGCATCTCAGTTGGTTGTAAATCTGCAGTCTGAAATCTGTCAATAACTTGGTTAGGCTTGGATGCTAAATGGATTGGAAATTCTCTGTGTGTTCTTTCATCGGATAGTATAATTTTCTCTGTGCGTGCCCTAGCTCAATACAGTGGTATCAGAGCTTCAGACCCTGCTAGCCTGAGGGTATTGCATGAGTCAAAGGGATCAACGCACCATCGAAAGGGAAAAGAAGAAAGCAACAAGTGAATCTTTTGAAATAGGAGACAAAGGTAAGAAGATGGGAGATAAAGATGATCAGTTCGAAGCTTTCTTAAAGAGGATGGCCAATGTGCAGGAGAAAATGGCCAAGCAGTAGGAACAAACAAACCAGATGATATTAACAATGATGCAGTCCATGAACAACAATGACAAATCAATTTCAAACAATGGGCCAGAAGGCAGTCAATCCAATAATCCCGTATCTGAAGCAATAAGGGTTGGCGTCCCACACAACCCACTTTCCTACCCAAGCATGGATCGAATCATGGAAGTGACGAACAAAATCTAGTGGAAGGAGACATTAACGCTAGCATGGAAGCCTATATGTAGATCGATCCTGAGATAAGACAACAATTTCCATTCATTCAATTTCACAACATAAAGAATGGGTCCAAGGGAAGCCAAGTTACTTACCACCCCAACAGGGATCTGCAACATAGGGTGAGTAAGCTAACACTTCCGACATTCAATGGCTTGGAAAATATGACTGCTCAATCATGGATACAAAAGTTGGACACTTATTATTCTCTCAACCCCTGACTGAAGAGGAAGCCATCAAGTTTCCCATCCTACATCTAGAGGGTTTAGCTCATGAGTGGTGGCACCATGGCATTGTGACTCAAGGATTTGGACAGGTATCTACTTATGCAGAGTTCACACAGAAATTGACAGAGAGATTCGATAGGAAGGATTCAAAAGCATACTTCCAGCAGCTAACAAGACTCAAGCAAACGAGCACCATGGATGATTATGTTTCAGAATTTCAAAGACTCGCAGTAATGGTATCAGATGTTTCGGACAAGAGGCTCATGTTCTTTTTCATTGAAGGGCTATTAGAGTCATTTCGTGGCTTGGTGAGAGCTTTGGAACCAACAACGTTAGAGGAAGCCATCCAGAAAGCCTCGAGTCTTGAAGATTCCACCAAGAAAGGGAAGACTATCAGCAAAAACACACCAACAGGGCAGCCAAAGAAGCCTTTCATTAAGGCTAATCCACCACTGAAGGCCCCCCCTATAGGATCACATGGCATGTCAAGGAATGAACTTCGCAAGAAAGGCTTGTGCTACTATTGCAGTGAGAAATGGAACAATCAACACAAATGCCAAGGAAGGGGACAAGTTTATTACATTGAAGTGGTTTCCGATGATGAAGCAGAAACGAAAGAAGAGGTCAACAAAGAAGACACTAATGGGGAACATCATGAGCTCATTGTAGAAGGGGGCCCCATGGGAGGCACTCTTGCAACACTCTCAGGAGCACCACGATACCATTCTCTCTGAATGAGAGGAGTTCTTCGAGGGCAGAAAGTGACGGTGTTGATAGATAGTGGAGCCACTCATAACTTCATTGACAAGAGGACAGTGGCCAAGTTGCGCTTGGGAGCAGAGGACTTTGAGGGGTTTGATGTTGTGGCAGTTGGAGGAAACATCCTTTCTTGCACTAAAAGGATCCAACAAATGGAGCTGATCTTGGGTGGACACAAGATGAAAGATGATTTCTATGTGGTTGATATTGGTGACACGAACATGGTCTTGGGAGTTAAGTGTTCATTAGGAGAATATACCACCAATTACCAAACCATGGAGTTGAAATTCAAGCATAATGGCAAAGAGTTTGTCCTCAAGGGCCTCTCTAGAAATGGTCCTATGGTGGTCTCAGCAAAAAGAATGGAACGATATCTTCGCAGGGATCAAGTGGCATGGGCAGTAGAGTGCTTGATCACAGATACTAATCCACCAAAGGAAGAAAGAAACTTTCCCATTGACATTCAGGCTATCTTGAACAAAAAGTGCAAAGTGTTTCGCGAGATTCCATCAGGGTTGCCACCAGATAGGGGGTTCCAACATGTGATAGAGCCAGAAGAGGGAGCTAAACCAGTAATCACTACTCCATACCGTCACCCACGGATATACAAAGAAGAGATCGAGAAGGCCATTAAGGAGTTACTGGATATGGGGCATATTCGCCCAAGTTCGAGCCCTTTTGCTTCTTCAATGGTGTTGGTAAAAAAGAAGGATGGGACACTTAGGATGTGCATCGATTATAGGGCTCTCAACAAGGAGACAATCAAGAATCGCTATCCTATCCCTAGGATCGATGAATTGATAGATGAGCTACATGGAGCAGTATATTTCTCTAAGATCGATCTGCGTTCGGGCTACCATCAAATTAGAGTCAGGGATGAGGACGTGCATAAGACTGCTTTCAAATGTCATTACGGGCATTATGAGTTCTTGGTGATGCCGTTTGGGTTAACCAATGCCCACGCTACATTCCAATCTTGCATGAATTAGGTATTCATTCTGCAGTTAAGGAAATTTGTGTTGGTTTTCTTTTATGATATCTTGTTCTACAGTAAAACATGGGAAGAGCACTTGAAGCATATAGAGGAGGTGCTTGACATTCTTGAGAGGAACTCATTATATGCCAAGATGTCAAAATGCGAGTTTGGGATGACCGAGATCTTATACTTGGGCCACAAGATCAGCGCTCAAGGGGTTAGTGTGGATGAGGAGAAGATCAAGGCCATTCAGGAGTGGGCTACACCCAAGAATTTGACACAATTGAGAGGATTTGTAGGCCTATGCAGCTACTACATGAGATTTGTGAAGGGTTTTTCTCAGCTTGCAGCACCATTGACCAATC
>VDFB02363801.1:0-10206 GCA_007258455.2 Sequoia sempervirens | reverse complement strand
AAAACGGAGCACGTACGCGAGAGTTATAGCCAGTCAAAGTTGCAGTTGACTAAGGTACCATGAGGTACGATTGCTGACGTCAGCATGACATCATCTTGCTGACTTGGCAAACGGGTCATCATACGGATGATGACGTGGACCAATTGGGAGTTGACACGTGGCAGTCTATATATGTCGACGTGGCATGATGATGTAGCAGGTGACGTCATCAAAGTCAACGAATTGGGCGATGACACGTGTCATCCGTACGTCGACGTGGAAAAGTGACGTGTCTTGGTGACTGTACAGGTGATGTCGCTGTTCTAGGGAATCCCATCGCGACACGTGGCTTGTTCTCCCTTTCACCTCCGGCGGATGAGTTTGTTTGCATTTACCAAAAGGTAGCTCTAGGGGGTTGAAACCACGACCTTCTCCCCACCATCCATTTGCTACAAACTCGGGCAACCATTGCACCATCAAGCGGTATGGGGTGAAGCCACATAAGTGGTTTACACTTTTGAAGAGGAAGGAAATTTCAAATTTTTCCCATTCCTCATATCAAATGGGTTCGGCCGAACCCTAAGGTTCGACCGAACCATTTAGATGGTTCGGTTGAACCCTAGGGTTCGGCCGAACCAATGAAATCCCCTATTAAAAAATCATACTAGAGTGGGTTCGGCCGAACCCTTTTAGTATGGCTAAAACAAAAAAACTTTCATTTAATTGCTTTTTTTAATTTCACGGATTGGTGGTTCGACCGAACCTTTCCAAGATGTTTGGCCGAACCCCTGTTCGGCCGAACCCCTCTTTTTTCACCCTTGGTTCCTAAGGCACCAGAATTGTTGAAAATTTGCGTTTCGAAGCTCGATTTCAGAATGAAAATGGAGAAGATCTCAAAAACCCAGATAGTATCGAGTTCCCCTCAAAAATGAATGAGCTATCCAACTAATATAATTTTAGTATGTTTTGATTATATTATCTATCCGCTTTTTAAGTTTTATTAAATATAGGTTTTCAATCAAAACAAAACTCTCTCTCGCTCAAGACAAGTGGGAAAATAGAAAGGTTTGTCAATTTTTTTTTTAAAATATGAGTGCACTGTTGGAGTTCTTGATCCAACAAAAAAAAAAAGAAAGTTGAATTTCGATATGCAAGAAAAGTTGGCGCGCTATACTTGGGCCGTATTATGTCCGAATTGTAATCATCATCCTAAACTTGATAAAGAAAAAAAATATTCAATAAAAACTAATTAACCAAAATGTTTAATTAGATATTGGAGTTACAAATCTAAATTAAAAGAATTGAATTTTATCTTCGCCGTTGCGCAAGTACGCAGGGCCACTTTAAAATGCCTTTTCCTTTTACAAAACCAATTCTCGTGGGAGATGAAAAAGAAGGCGTACCCGGATTCCAAAAAATGAAAAAAATATTTTAGAATCTACGCATTAAAATATGACAAGACTCTAGTTTGCATCATCTTCAAATTCTTACTATGACCGCTTATAGGTGCCCAATGTGGAGATTGTGCTAAAAAATATCGTTGTCCAAATAGGCCAAAAGTGTAAACCACTATCAGGGATCACCGTGATGTTACGTAGCTTCCAGCGCCTAAGTTGTTTTTGTTATGTAACGGTCGGGATATTGAGGTTAAATTCCAACCGTCGGGCGTCGAACCCCGAACCACCCAAATGCCAAAAGTCAAGGCCGCCGACAGGCCATTCGATGGTTTGATATTATGGTTAGCACCGGTTTTATATAACCAATTGGTTAGGCCGAAGCCTAAACCAAATAACCTAATAATGGTTATTATTGTTGCAAATAAAATAAAAATAACAAAACAACCCCTAAAACACAAACAAGCCCGAGGAAAATTATAAGGGCTTAAACAAATTTTAGATTATTAAAGGGGGTGTTATTGTTTTTATTTGTTAAAATGGGGAATAGGTTATTTATTTTCCATTAAGGGGAAAAATGCCAAGTCAGGTGGTTTTGGTGGTTTTAACCACATAGGTCCAACTTCAAGTATAAAAGGGAGGAGTCTTGGAGTATTTTTCATCATCACTTTTCAAGTGAGTTCATTCTCCTCTTGTTTTCCATTCTCTCGGCCATGAGAGCCTTTTGTGAGAGAGAATTTCAGTGGGAGTGAGGAGAATATTTATAGTGATGTATTGTGATGTTCTGAGTCTTGTAGTAGATCCTATTAGGCAAAGTTAGTTTTCTTCCTCTTTGTTAGTCATCCCTAGCCTTGAGAGCTTTTGAGAGGGGTGTGAGTGAGAGACTTTTGTATGACTTTGTGGAAAGGCTACAAGATATTGTGAAACAGTTTTGCAAGAGGCTCCAGTGGAGATTGTACTGCCGTTTTAGAACATTTCAATAGATTGGTCACTCGATTGAGCTCGACCCGGAGACGTAGTCCACTCGGACGAACTCCGTAATCAATTTGGTGTCTTCTTTACTCTCTCTTGGTTCTATGTTTTGAATTCTCTCTTAATGTTCCTGCTACTCCATTGTTAATGTCTTTATGCCTTTGTTCATAATCACTTAAGCAACGGTTGTCATAGATCCCTTCCGCTTTACGGATCAAGTGGTATCAGAGCTTTGTTTGGTTGGTTTGCAGGAGTGATTGTGAATCATTTTGCTATTGGTGGACATTTGGAGTTTGGAGCAAAGATGGCATTAGAAAAGGGTGAATCTTCAAGGCTGACATTGACCCCATCCATGGTGGATGATTTCATGTCAATGAAAGGCATGGTTGAAGAACTCTATCGAGACCATCGAGAGAAGGCTGATAGGATGCAAGAGTTGGAAGAAGCCAATCGACGCCTGCAGATAGAGAATGCAGTACTTCAACGGTTGTTGGAGGAAAACAACATGGAGAAGGAAAGACTGCAAATGTTGTTGCAAGACATCTTAGAGGAGCTGGGAACAATGCTCATCAAACTAGTATATCAATTTGTGTGTTTATTACATCTTTTGTAGTGTGATGAATATGTTGATAAACTAGTATTGTTTTGTGAGCTCTGAATAAACTTGTTTGTAATAATTTTTATGAAGTTGTAATTCTCTAGAGATTGAGAATTTGTAAGGCTCTTGGAAGCCATGTATTGTAATATGGAAAGAGAATACTTTGTAACTTCTTATTGCAGGTATGTTGTTAAGCACTTGTACTTGCAAATTTCAAGTGCGAAGCTTCAATTGAAGAGCACTTTTTCAGACAGAGTTGTTGAGAACGGTCAACAATGACCTTGTATGTTCTCAGCTTAAAGACTCAGTGATGGTCATTTTCAGGATAAGTCTGAACTCGGTTGGAGTTCTTGAAGGATGTTATTGGTGACCTCATTGCTTCAGATGAACGTGACCCGAGCTGTACGGTGGAGCCTTGAATCAGCTATTCCGAAGTACAAAGGTGAAGGAATATTTCAAGCTGAGGCGCAGATACCATGCTCGAGTAGTTGGAGGAGCAACAAAAGCATGCCAGAGGAAATGGCGAGAGATGCAGAATGTGAATCACCCCGTGAGAAGCACTGAGAGACAGGTTTACCATACTCAGTTTTCCTTCTTGCTTTGGGTATGTTAAGTTCCATTTTAAACTGCATTGTGATGAGTTGTGGATTCCATGTTGCTGAAATGTAAGTAAGACCCCTGTAGAGGGCAGATGTGGCGATAAGGACAACTCTTGTTGATAGTACATTGCTGAAGTGTAAGACCTCAATAGGCAGATGTGGCAGTGTCTATGTTCTAGTGATTCAGATCGTGGCAAGTGGCAAGATGCAGAATGCGAGATGTTTTTGAAGGAACTGTAAACTTTTGGAGGACCAAAAGTTCTTCAGTGGGGAGGTTGATCTAGGTGGATCTTTAGAACCTGAAAATTGAAGTGTTTCAATTTTTCTCGGAAGCAGTGCCATCGCGTAGAGCATAGAATTTTGAATCCAGCACAACTTGAACGGGCGAAAAAGGAGTCCGTTTGTGCAAGATATCGCCGGTCAAAGCTCGGTCAAAGGCTGGTCAACTCAGCGATCAGGGACGAGGAAAAAGGTGGAAAATACATCATCACCAAATTGGTCGAAGTTGGCGTCATCGTGAAGGTCTCGTCGTCACGATTCCAACGGCGTTCGTTTCGTCGAAAACGGAGCACGTACGCGAGAGTTATAGCCAGTCAAAGTTGCAGTTGACTAAGGTACCATGAGGTACGATTGCTGACGTCAGCATGTCGTCATCTTGCTGACTTGGCAAACGGGTCATCGTACGGATGATGACGTGGACCAATTGGGAGTTGACACGTGGCAGTTCGTACATGTCGACGTGGCATGATGATGTGGTAGGTGACGTCATCAAAGTCAACAAATTGGGCGATGACATGTGTCATCTGTATTTCGACGTGGAAAAGTGACGTGTCTTAGTGACTGTACAGGTGATGTGGCTGTTCCAGGGAATCCCATCGCGACACGTGGCTTGTTCTCCCTTTCACCTCCGGCGGATGAGTTTGTTTGCATTTACCAAAAGGTAGCTCTAGGGGGTTGAAACCGCAACCTTCTCCCCACCATCCATTTGCTACAAACTTAGGCAACCATTGCACCATGAAGCGGTATGTTATCTATTCAGTGCGGCCGATTGTTTTTGTTATGTAATGGTCGGGATATTGAGGTTAAATTCCAACCGCTGGGCGTCGAACCCGGAACCACCCAAATGCCAAAAGTCAAGGCCGCCGACGGGCCATTTGATGGTTTGATAATATGGTTAGCACCGGTTTTATATAACCAATTGGTTAGGCCGAAGCCTAAACCAAATAACCTAATAATGGTTATTATTGTTGCAAATAAAATAAAAATAACAAAACAACCCCTAAAACACAAACAAGCCCCGGTGAAAATTATAAGGGCGCAATTTTTAGATTATTGGGGTGTTATTATTTTTATTTGTTAAATGGGGAATAGGTTATTTATTTTCCATTAAGGGAAAAAATGCCAAGTCGTGTGGTTTTGTGACAGAACTAGGCCCAACTTCAAGCATAAAGGGAGGAGTCTTGGAGCATTTTTTCATCATCATTATGAGTCTATTCTCCTTTTTCCATTCTCTCTGCCAGAGAGCCTTTTTGTGAGAGAGAATCGCGGGGAGTTAGAGACACAAAGTGATGTATCAGATGTCTCTGAATTTGTGGTAGATCCTATAAAAGTTGTTGGCCTCTTTGTTAGTCCTAGCCTTGAGAGCTTTGTGGAGGGGTGTAGAGACTTTGTATGACTTTGTGGAAAGGCTACAAGATATTGTGAAACAGTTTTGCAAGAGGCTCCAGTGGAGATTGTACTGCCGTTTTAGAACATTTCAATAGATTGGTCATTCGATTGAGCTCGACCGGGAGACATAGTCCACTCGGACGAACTCCGTAATCAATTTGGTGTCTTCTTTACTCTCTCTTGGTTCTATGTTTTGAATTCTCTCTTAATGTTCCTGTTACTCCATTGTTAATGTCTTTATGCCTTTGTTCATAATCACTTAAGCAACGGTTGTCATAGATCCCTTCTGCTTTACGGATCAATAGTTAATAATAAGATATGTCTTGTATTTGAGGGCTTCTTAAAATGATTAGCTGTCATAAAAAAAAATAAAAAATTGGCCTGTAAATTACTTAAACCATAAATTGCATTAGGGATTTGGAAATGAAAATGGAAATGGAGATGGAGATGGAGGAGAGGGATATGGAAAGGAGAGGGAGATAAATAGAGAGAGGATAGAGGGATAGATAGAGATGGAAGACATAAATATATAGAGATGGAGAGATAGGGAGAGACAGGGAGAGAATGAGTGGGGATAAAAAGACAAAGATATAGGGAGTGATATATAAGAGGTAGAAATGGAAAGATATAGGGGTAGAGAGACATGTAGAGATAATAAGATAGAGATAGAGGTGTTGATGAAAGAAACATGGATAGAGGAGACAGACAGACATGAAAGATAGAGGAGAAAAATGAGTGGTTTGTGGTATGCATAAGAGTAAGAGATAAATATGCATAAAGAAAGAGGAAGGAGAAAGGACATAAGAAAGGAGGAAGGAGATGGAGGACAAATGGAGGAAAGATGGAGGAAGAAGATACAATGAAATGGAAGGAGATGGACAGATAGAAAGGACAAAGAGCAGAGGAGCAGATGAGCAGAGACGATGGAGAAGATCATGAACAAGAGATCTGACCAGATTACAAAGAAAGAGTGAGAAAGATCAAATATAGAGACAGAGGGGAAGAGGAGAGATAAAGGAGGGATAGAGACAAGAGATAGAGAGGAGAGAGGAGAGGCAGGAGGGGGAAATAGGGAGTTTGTGTGGAAAATATATAGGGGATGGAATATGGAGGAGGAAGGAGGGATGGAGAGAAGGAAGGAAGAAAAGGAAGAGGAAAGGAAGGAAGATAGATGAAGATGAATATGGAGAGAGAGGGAGATCTATCGAGGGATAGAAAGATATAGGAAGTTATATATAAAGTTAGAGAGATGAAGACATATTTATATAGAGAGATGGATATGATTATTATTAGGAAGGGTTTAGGTGATTGAAGATAGACAATTAGGGTTAGGGTTAAGGATTAATTAGGATTAGGGTTGAATTAGGGATAGGGTTAGGGCTATGGATCAATTAGGATTAAGCTTCACTTAGGATTCAATTAGAGGTCAATTGGGGTTATAACTAGGATTAAAGTTAGTTCGAGGTTTAGTTAGGGTTAGGGTTCTAAAATAAAGCTTGGGTTTAGCATTAGGGTTAGGGTTCAATTAGGGTTTGGATTGAGGTTTGGGTTCAATTAGGGTTAGAGTTAGGGATAAAGCTTAATTAAGGTTGAATTTTAATAGGGTTATGGTTAGGGTTTTAATATAAATCCTAGGGTTAAAGAGTTTGCATTCAATTAAGGTGGGTTAGGGTTCAATTGATGTTCACTTAAGGTAAGGGTTCTAGTATAAAGTTTGGGGTAAGGCTTAGGATTGGGGTTAGAATTCAATTAGGATTATGGTTAGGGTTACAATTATGGTAAGGGTTAAGATTCAATTAGGAATCAATTAGGGATACAATTAGGGTTTATATTCAATTAGGGTTAGGGTTTAACTAAGGTTAGGAATAATATTTAATTATAATTAGGGTTAAAGTAAGGTTACAATTAGGGTTCATTTAGGCTTAAGTTGAGGGTTTAATTAGGGTTATAGTTAGACTTAAGCTTAGGGTTAGTGTTTAGGTTCAACTAGGGTTACATTTAGACTTAAAGTTAGGATTAGTGTTTAGGTTTAATTATGGTTGAATTTCAAGAAGATAAGGGTTATGGTTAGGGTTAGGATTCTAATATAGATCCTAAGTCTACGATTTTCGTTCAATTAGGGTTAGGTATCTATTAGGGTTCTGGGTTAGGAGTTATAAGTTAGAGTTAGGGTTATATTTATATTAAGGTTAGAGTTAGGAGTTATAAGTTAAGATTAGGGTCAATGTTAGAGTAAGGGTTAGGTTTAGGATGAGGATTAATTACTATTATGGTTAGGGTTTAACAAGGGCTAAGATTCAATTAGGGTTCGGTTCAATTGATGTTTAATTAGGGTAGGGTTCTTGGATAATTTTTTTTGTTAGGGTTGGGGTTATAATTCAACTAAGATTAGGGTTAGTGTTACACTTACAATAAGGGTTAACATTCAATTAGGCTTTTGATTAGGGTTTATATTCAATTAGGGTAAGGCTTCAACTGGTGTTAGGATTAGTATTCAATTATAATTAAAGTTGGGTTGGGGTTAGGCTTAATATAGGTTTAGGATTAGGTTTTAATTAGGGATATGATTAGAATTAAGGAATTTATTATAATTTATGATTATGAATAGGGATAAAATTATTGTTAAGGTTATAATTTGGATTAGCATTACGAGTAGGACAAGGGATAAGATTATAATTCTATTTGTAACACTTAAACTACCACTATTATTTAATCACCATAAATCTATAACTAGCACTAATTCTAATTACAACCCTAGCCCTAATTCTAACTCAAATTTTAACCCTAACCTTAACCCTAACCCTAACTCTAACTCTAACCCTAACTCTAACATTAACAATATTTTTGACCCACCCTAATTCTTCAACTAACACTAATTCTAATTGCAACCCTAGCCCTAATCGTAATTATGTCTCTTATCATAATCCTCACTCTAATCCTAATCCTAACCCTAACCTTAATTGTAACCCTAATTATAGTTCCAAAACATTAACTCAAACCCTAGCCCTAACCAAATCCTAACCATAATCCTAACCCTAACCCTAAACCCTAAAAAAAACCCTAACTAGACTCTAACTCAAAAATTAACTCAAACCCTAACCCTAAACTTAAACCCAAAACCAAACCCTAACCCTACTCCTAACCATAAGTCTATGTTTAACTATAACTCTAACCTTAACCCTAAACCTAACCTAAACCATAATCATAATTATAACCATAATCCTAATTATATCTCTGATAGTATCTAAAACCTTAATCCTAACCCTAACCTTAACCATAATTAAATATCTAATCATAGCCCTACCCTAACCCTATCCCTAACTAAAATCCTTACCCTAATCCTAATCCTAGCTTTAACCCTAACCCTAATTATGATGATAACTCAATCCAAATTATAATTCTACCTCTAATTGTAATCATAACCCTAACCCTAACCCTAACTATAATCTTATTATTAAGGCAAATCCAACCATAATCCTAAATATATCTCTAACCCTAACCCTAACCCTAACCCTAATTCTATTTATAACCCTAATGTCTTGAAGTGAATGTGAGGAAAATATATGTGAAAAAATAATTGTAATGAATGTGCAACAAATATATGAAATACTAAATGTGTCACAGATATGTGTTTGTGTCCATAACCCAAACCATAATTCTAAGCATAATCCTAACCATAATGTAAACCCTAAGCCTAACCATTATTTGAACTCTAACATTAACAATAATCCCAATCTTGAACTTAAACCTACCATAACTATTATTCTATCATTCTATCATAATCATAATAATAATCCCAATCCTACCCATTTCTTCACCCTAACCATAATTCTTACCCTAACCCAAACATTAATGTAAACCCTAAACATGATCCTAACCATAGAACAAAATTCTAATCCTAACCATAAACCTAATGCTAACACTTACCTTAACACTAAACCTTAACTGTAACTATAACCCTAACCATAAGCCTAAACCCTAACCCTAACCATAATAAAAAACCTAAATGTTAAACCCTAATCCTAAATGGTTAACCCTAACTATGATATAAATCATAACCCTAAATTTTAACCCTAATTATATTAATTTATTCAATGTATAACACTAAACCTTAATAGTAAACCCTAACGCTAACTATAATCCTAATCATATGTCTAAACCCTAACCTTGACCATAATCATAATCGTAAACCAAATCCTAACCCTAATGCTAATCTTAACCTTAATCCTAACCTTGACCCTAACCCTAACCATAATTCTCACTCTAACTATGACCATAAGCCAAACCTTAACACTAAACCCTAACCCTAATCATAATAATAAATCTAAACCAAACCCTAACCCTAATGCCAACCCTAACGATGATATAAACCCTAATCCTAAATGCTAACTCTAATCATAACCCTAAATATATATATTTTTATTAAATGTGTTACGCACGCTGCGGCTACCACTAGCATACATATATATTATTTTAATAATATATATAAAATGTACGCCGAGATATATCCTATATATAAAATACTCTGAGATGTCTCGAGGCGTTTAATTTTTTCATCATTCAACTTTAATAAAAAATAAAGTTGAAAAAATTCAACGCCTCAAGACATCTCAGCATATTTTATATATAGGATATCTCTTGGTGTACATTTTATATATATTATTAAAATAATATATATGTATGCTAGTTATAAATCCATTGCATTAGGTAAATGAACATCATACATCCATTCATCATAATAAATAAATAAACATCAATGATCAAATATTATACCCAAGGAGTACATACATCGCTTTTATTACATAAAGATGCATCGTTTCATGAATACATTTAATTACATCAATACTTCCCAACATACAACGAGAAGGATACATAAAATACATGATAAGATACAACTGAAATGATTACATTACATAACATCAACACTATCTCAAGGCTAGTACAAGATCTGAAATCTCTGCATAAGATACAACATCCATGCTCACGATCATAAACT
>VDFB02363799.1:0-21052 GCA_007258455.2 Sequoia sempervirens | reverse complement strand
CCTTGTATTGCCAACAAAGAAGTATAGGGTTTAGAATCAATGATCTAGACTCCATCAAGTTATAGATTGCTGCCTAAAGTAGGCCAGCCAAAATAGGTCGGCCTTATAAAATTCTAACGCCCATTTAAAAAATTCAAAATAAAAACATTTAAAAACCCTTTTTAAATGAGATTCCATTTAAAATATTAAATAAAAATTCCTAGCACTGATCTCTAGGTAGTCGACTTGCTTATTTAACTTGTTAATGAAGAAAAGCATGAAACTCGAGGTATATATGCCATTTATTCACTCTCTTTTCCCATTTTTTGCCTCCTGAAAAACTCTTGAAATTTATTTAACACCCTGTTTAGTTCACCCTAGTTGGGAGTTGGCATATATTTTAATCTTAAAGTGATAGATTCCACTTCATTCCCATGTTTCTTCAATATTTTATCCCAATCAATCCTCGATTCTTGATACTTATGCATTATGGTGAAATACATAGCAACATTCTCCAAGTCATTTTCTATAACAACTTCATCTTTTATATGTGAATAAGCATCTTTCCACCATTGCATCAATATATTATACTTCATGTAATATTTTCTCAAACTCTTCCCTGTCATTACCTCTAGAAACAACGTGCAACCAACAATGATATCACTTAAGTCACTTTGCATTTTTGGAATCTACTCCAAAAATTTATCCATGATTTCCCTTCTAAACTTGAAGGCTTCAATCCATTCATTGGGATTATTTATATCCTTAGAAGTGAGAATAACTTCCTTAACTAGCACCTACTCAGGAATTTCTATCACTTTCAGCAATCTAACCATGGATTTATCATCACATGTCTTGCATTTTGCTACCATTTGTTGTACAATATCCTGAAAATAAATAGTTTTTGCATGTAATTGCAGGATCTCTTCAATCAATGGAACACCCTTCTGATATACTCCTACCACCCAATCTTGAGTTACATGTACTTATTTCCTCATCTTCTCCAGCTCATTCATGGCATCCTTGGAAAAAAGGTTAGGTTGTGTAGATATTCATGCTTCAACCTGCGTTTGAAGAGGCTTAACTAAGTGCTAAATATATCTTTGCAACTCTTCAGTTCCTACCCCTAAAATTTATCTTTTTCCTTAACCTCTTTGTCAAGTCTCTTCAAAATGGAATCCATCGATCCCTTCAAATTTTTTGCTTCTTGCTTCTTGGTGGGTGGACCTAGGTTAATGGTTTGAACATTGTAATCCTTGAGAGTAGCCTCCTTATTCTTCTCCACTATAGGGGTAGCAATGTGCAACACCCTATTATTAGAATCATCTCTTGTAATCCTGGATATTACCCTGGCTTTCTTCTTTTCCTTTGGTTGATTCAAGCCAACCAAAAAACTCTCCCAATCTAGAACTACATCCTCAATTATTACAGGTTTAGGCCTGAGGCTCTCCTTAAGACAATCAGGAGTAGTTGAAATTTCAACATTTGTATTGAGGTCAACATTATTTTATCCTTAGAGGTCATCTTCTTTATTATTTATTCATCCTTTTCTTATTCCTTTTCCCTCTCTACCTTAGAAACATTCACATTGAATTGCTCTCCAAAATTGCTAAGGTGTCCATCCCTAGGAGTTTTTGGTTCTTCGTTGGACACCTAATCCTTCGAAACATCTTTAAATGGTGTGTTCTTTGATCCCATTTCCTCCTCTTTATCAGAAGGAAAATTCTCTTGAGGTGGCTTAGAAGGGATGTTTTTTGTGATTACTTCTTTTGTATTCTTATCCTTTCCAGAAAGTGATGTATGTGAAACCTTTTCCAATTCTGCAACTACTCTTTCTATATTGTCCAGGTTAGGAAACAAAATCCCAGACTGAGGAGAAGCTTTCCTTGCATAAACTTTAGTTCTTTCTTTAGAAATCTCAACATTGATTGCTTCCTCCTGTGTTCCTCCCTCTGTATCTTGTGGGTTATCCTCACTATCTTTGTCTTTCTATTAATTCGCAGGAGGATAATCACTTGCACCACCTTTACTTCTTCCTCTGATTAGTCTTTTTATTTTTGGAGGTTGGGGTTGAGGGGATGTTTCTTCAATCTCATTAGTGATAAACTTGGTGGGCTTTCTCTTCTTTGGAATTGGCTACCATTTAGACTCTTCGGTTTTGGCCTTAGCCTTTTGTTTACCTTTGGTTCTCCTTTTAATAACTAGTGGTTCCTCCTCTTCTAATTATTATTCTTGAACAACAATAGCCTTATCTTCTTCTTTCTCTAATTCATCCTCTGAAGAAGATTGTGACTCCAAATCTCCCATCAAGTCAAATGTAGGTGTGACTCCATCTACCTCCAATTCCAGTATTTTATGCTTTGCCCACTGCTTGGAGTATTTTAGGACTAGAGAAATAACTTGTACCAAATATTTTATTTATTCCTCATCCCAATCTATTGGAGGGAGAGGTTTATTAGACACTTCCATATAATCATGGTATTGGATCACATATTCATCATCATCATCAATTTGATCTGGAACCTTCATGACCCTGTGCAATCTGATCATTTTTAGAGATAGCCTAGAGAATTTTCTTTTGAACACTTCTAATTCATCTTTGTAGTTTTCCCAGTAATCCTCAATTTCTACTTTATTCCTATAATATATGGAGGCTACTTTTTATGTTGTTCCATAGGGATCAAAGTTATCTTGAGAGGTGTGTGGGAAGGTAGAGGTATGCCATCTCAGTTTCTAAGTGTTGAGCACTTTGGAAAGAAGTAAAGGCTTCCCATCCATTAATTGGTAAGGGGAATTCCCCTCCAATTCCTATCTTATACACATTCTTTAATATTTTATCAAATGCAACCAATTTCCTTGTCACTTCTAACAACAAAACCTTGTCAGTAGGGTACTGTAGAATCCTGTATGGTACCAAGGGACATCCTCAAATTCTGATATATATAAAGTTTTAGAACTACAAATACCAATAGCCATACTTCCTTAAAAGCTCCATAGCTTCAACTGAGATCCTCATATGCAATGTACTTGTGATGTACATGGTGAATTCATCATTCACCATCTTGTAATGTGAGTTACTTAACAAATGCATTTGGGGATAGATATCATATACCTTATTTTCTCCAATAACTCCCTTGCAACTGAATCCCTTGTATTTGAAGCTTCTTGCAAGCATGTAGACAATGTAGGAAGTCATTGTGAGCTCCCTTTTATCCTATAGTACCGTTAGCTATATATCCAAGTTATCATTGATTAGCCTTGTCCAATGATATTTGGTGCCTTTCTCTATTTTTGTAATCACATATAATATCAAATCTTTAAAGATTGAGGCCTTATCCAATCCCATCACTCTATTGAGGAGAGTGATCATGTCATTATACTCAATCTTAAATTCACTTCTATGCAACAAATTTGGTAACTTAGAAGAATGTGACCTAGGATTTTCAATCCATGAGGAATTAATCATCTCTAGTGCCCTCTCAGGGTTATCTGTGTAGAACTTCTTCACTTTATCAATCTTGAATTTCACCAATTTTTTGTGGGATATAATTCCAAAGGCCTCAACCAAAGATTCCTCAATTATATTCACTAGTATCCTACCATGTGGACCAACAATCATTTTTCTATTTGAATTATAGTTCTTTGAGCATTCCACTATCAACTTTGGGCATTGGAAAGATGGAGGGAAACCTGCTGCTTGAGACAACCCCATGTGTAACAATCTCCTAGCCAATTCTATTGGAGCATAACAATACATCCTCTTTTTGAAATCATCCAAATCAATATGCCCCATGTTTGTGTCTCCAACTTCTCCCCAATAAGAAGTGATATTAGACTTTGGGAGTCTTCTTTTGAAGTCATACTTCATCATTTTTGGTTTGGTCAGCTCTTCTTTCACTATCTTAGATATTTTCTTTCCTTTGTATGTATTTTCCTTTCTCGATTCTATCTGTATCTTTGATTTATAATGAGGAAAATGAAGCATACAATAGAAATTAAAACCATAGACATGAATGGAGAAATCAATGAATTCAAATTGCCAAAACCCTAGTCCCAAATCACATAATGTACTTTGATCCCCAAATGCCGAAGCTCTCAAATGTGAATGACTAAAATGAAATGAAGAAATAATGAATAAATCAAGCTTAAACTCATTCAATTCATCCCCATTAATGTTCGCGTATGTGTTACAAGATGTATTTAATTCTTGACTTGACATTTATGCAACATCGGGGAATCCACTCCCATCTAGAATTAGTGAAGGGAGGTGTGTCAGAGAATCCAAAGAATCATGGACTTGGCGATGAAAGGAACTTTAGGGAATCTAGGTGAGCATGAAATCTATGAAAGGATACCTCTCAGGGCTTACAAATGATCATGGATTCTCTAAACATGAGCCAAACTTAGTCATTCAAGGGACTTGGAGGTGTTTCAAAGGTTCAAACATGGAATTCATTGTTGCAAACACACTCACCTCTAATATTTTGGAAAAACTTAAAATATCAAGAGGTGACACCAACAAAATTCAAAGGACCTATCTCTTAAGGGGAAAAGGAAAAACCTAAGGAAAAACAAAAGAAAGGAGGTCCCTTTTTTTAGTGGGGCATGTGTGCAAAAAAGGCACAACAAGACTAGAGCTTTGTATAAAGAGGTTAATGATATTGATAAGGCCACAATAGCTGAGGCCATTGTAAAATACATCATAACTCTTGAAGTGGACATGAGAACGTACAAAAGAAGTTACCCATAGAGATTTAGAATTTTTTGGTAAAGAGAAGATAAGAGGCTATTAATGAAGAGGGAAAGATGAAGGCCCATGCTCTCAAAGTGATTAGTGCTCTCCTATCTACAAAAGAAAGGAAACATTGGCCCAACTATACATAAAATAACTAAGAAAAAAACAAAGGGTAACAATTTTAATGAGTAAAGATAAGGATGATCATGAGAGACTCCAAAAAGAGACTATTGATAAGGCTGCAGACCTAGCATAGTGATGCAAATTCAAGGTGGATAATCTCACTAATAGACCCTAAAAACTTGGATCAAGCAATGAAAACAACCTTTGAACACAAAATGCTCAACTTGAACTCTATCCTTGCATAAGACGCTTCTAGCCCTCAAAACACCACAAATTTAGACATCTTAAAGAGAAGGCCATTCTATGGCCAATCAAACATCAATTCAACATCCTAAGAGACTTAAACACAATGTTCCAATCATATTTTACAAGGTTCATTATTCCAATACCAAGTTCCTTTAGACTGCCCTACTCAAAAGGCTACTAGATTATCCCTCTTTTCCAAACAAAGTACCCTCAGATCCTTTTTTTTTACAAAATATCTTTGGAAAGAGTTGTATTATGATGCAAAACCACCAATTCACCCTTCAAAACTCAAACAACTGACCTCTAGACTGTAATTTCACCAAACCCTCCTTTTACATGTAAAAACTTAGGGTTTCTTTGAATTCACATTTCCAAGGCTCTCAAAGCCTAACCAAAGAATCAAACCACTTTATTAGGGTCTGTAAAGAAATTTCATTCTATTACCAAGATAGTACTATCAATAATTCATCAAGACTCATCACTGTCCCACCAGTCCTTACATGGAAAATACACCATTTCACCCTATGGTGACATCCCACATCCTGCAACTCATCTTATTTCCACTCAAGAATGTAAAGAAACATATTCTAACCTAATATAATTCCATCCCATTGAGTGATAGGTTGAGATAGTAAGTGGGAATGGCTTAAGACATAATGGAACTTCAAACGGTGCCCTCACTGCCTTACACAGGCAGACTTTAGAAATAAACAAAACCATCTCCAAATTTGTTGTTAACACTTCAGAATGGATTCAAAATTATGTTCTTTCCATCCCCTATAGGACACAAAATAATTTAGAGCATTAATTTACATGTACGACCTATATAGTGCAAGGAAAACACAAAAATTCATAAATAATACAAGAGAATCAATGAATTAACAAAGAAAGTGTTGCTTTATTTAGGGAATGTTCACCACCACAGAACCATCAATAGACATTTATTCCTTCAAAATTTCTTTATACATTTTCAAATCAATAAAATCTTCCCCCATTGCCTACAACCACCCTTTAACTACCAAGACCTTCATTTGTCTTAAAAATTGCTAACATTGACAATTTTTGCTAAATAAGCATCATTATGCAACTTTGTTTCCCAAGACACATAAGAACACTCAAACACATTTATTTCATCCCTAATACAACTTCTAGACTCTTTTCTTCCACTTCCATTTACAATTTGAATAATTTCCCTTCAAAGATTACATGGCAAAATTGACAAATTTTGAAGCAAAAGTGCATTTTTGTACATTTGACCACCAACTCACAAAATCCCTAAATACATAAAATAATGGTCTACTTAGACCTTGTTTTCAATACATACTATGATAAAGCACCTAAAAACTTCAAGACTCACCTAAATTCCCTCAGGACAGACTGCTACCAAAGTGAATTTTGCAACATGGTTGTAGGTTCCCCTACACCCTTTCAAACTAGAACTTTCCCCCAACCACTTCCTAACCTTCTTATTTAGAAGACACAAAACCATAGCCTCATTGCACATGGAATGTCTCCTGACCTCCACAACCTTGTCCAACGTGCCTTCAATAGTAGCAAACTTGTGCTCATAGGAATTCTTCATTTTGACCATTTCATCAACAACCATCTTGAGAGTATCATAATGTTGATTGACCTCAGCCTTCACCTTGTCAATTTGAGCCTATATGTTCAAATCCTTAGAAGAGGATGCCTAATCAACATTAGTACAAATAGATCCAACCCTGACATTAGTGGAATTCATCTCATGAAAAACCCATTTAAAAAGCTTAAACAAAGAGAGAGGTCTTTTCTTAACAAGACCAAGATAATCAAGCATGACCTCCCTCCTAAAATCAGAAACAACTTTTTCAACAACATAATATTCCTCAAAATCATTGCTAGATGAATCATTCTTCAAAGTCTCCTTCCCTTTCTAAGAAGAAACTACCATCCCCTTCCCCAAATTCTGTGTCACCACTTGGTGCTCACCAACCAGCTGGTTTTCAACAAGAACCCGCTACTCATTCCTCTTAGATTTCCTATTAGAAATTTTCCTCTACTGCCCTTCACTATGCTACACATTAAGAATAGGGGAGACCCCTGATTTTAAAAAAATCCTCCTTGCACAAGTAATTTGTCACAGTCCCCTTCAACTTCTTGCCACCCAACCCCATCACAGGGTTAGAGATCAAGCTAGGCCTATCAACCTCAACCCCATCACTTGTATCATACTCATCAACAATCGAGGATTGAGACTTCTTACTTTTCTTTCCATCAGCCTTCCTCTTTTTACCCTTGAACCCTTCACAACTTTAAACTTTTGAGAGGACTTCACAATCTCAACCTTATCACCAGTAATATACTCAACATCCTTGGAGGGAGCAGGGGATTGGGGCTTTTTCCTCTTCTTATCATCTGATACAACAGGAGGCTCCAACTCACCTTCCAAGGAAGCATGAGACCTAGGGTAGTAGTCATCATCCTCAGAATTATCCTCAAACCCTGTAACATACTCCAAATTTTTCTTTGTTTTACTAGCATTGGAAATATTATGTTTGGTAGGGAGCATAAAAGCCTTGAAATAATCAATAATCAACACAATAAAACCTTCATGGAGGATAGTGTTTTTGGGATTATGTTTGTGATCCCTTATACCAGTTTCAAGAGAGACCAAGAGGTAGTAAGGAAATGAAACTCTCTTTTTATGTCTAAAATGGTTTAACAAAACAAAATGATGCCCAAAAGTAGCAAAAAAGTAGCCATCCAAAGTAAAGTACCTCATTATCTCCTCCACAACATCTCTCCAGATTTCCTTGAGAGAGGAACACAAATAGTTTCCACATTTCACCTTTTCCAACTTCCTCTACTCATTATCTTTGAAAAAAACATCCATGGTAGGACCAAACTCATTCTTATATCTATAAAATTTCTTCCCATTAGTCAATAAGCCAATAATTTCAATGATGAGTTCCTCTATGATAGTAGATTTCTTTCCCCCAATTCCCAATGCCCTACTATTCCAACCTTCCAAAAAATCCCAGGACTTCTTCGCATCGAACCCATGTAGCTTCTCCATGTATGGGGTAACTCCTCCAACTTCCAACAATTCCCACAACCTTTTGTTAGCTTTCACAAAGTCACAATATTTGGGCTACATTCTATTTTGGCTTCCACCCATGGTAGTAACATGCAAAAACCCCAACAAAAGGAAAAATTTACAGACAATCCACATAAAATTAGAAAGCTTACAATGGAAAATAGGAAACCTTGAGAATATAAAGGCTGTCCGAATACCCATAATGCATGTGGATTGGACAATGTGGCAGATAGAAATCGTGAAACAAGGAGGCCTAGTCATTCAAGCCACCACACCATATCGCTAGGTTTTTCCTCTTAACGAGATACAACTTAGAACAAGTTGCCATGTAAGGGACATGTGATAGTAAACCATCATAAAGAGAGAACTCCCCTCAACACTTTTGAGCATCATTATGAATAAGTGAGTGAACCTCCAAGGGTAGAGGATCACGTTCACTCCAAACCATAGAATCATTCACCCCATAATTGGCAAAAAAATCAGCCAACCTATTTCTTTCTCTATAAACATGTGAGATATGGCATTGATAAAAGGATTCCATAATATTTATAACATCATTAATGAGTGCCTCCACTGTCTACGAAGGATAAGACAACTTTCTAAGGTAATTAATGATATTGAGGGATTCACCCTCAAGCCACACCTTATCATATTCTCTAGATTGTGTCATCTTCAAACCATGATGGGTTGTAGAACTTGCAAGTTGTTGTTTCAGTGTGTTAATCATCAAAATATTTCAATTTTTATATTATGGTACATAGATGAATTAGGTTAATCATATAAAATCAATTCCAATTCATTTATAAGGCTCAAAACAAAAAAAAACTAAGTTTGATTGAATCACCTTCATGGTTGAAAGTCAATCTAAACACCCTATTGATTTGCATCCTAATGTACCATTAAAAAAGGAGAAAAATCAATCCTAGGTTTTAGACATTAGAATTAGGGTTCCCTTTTTCTTATGTTATAGTTATATAACTTTCCTAAATATATGGTTAGATATATTATGAGTGATAAATAAGGTGATTGTGTGATAACAATCTTGTATTTCATTTTACTTTATGTTTTATCATCATTATTCTATTTAATGAAGATGTATGCACATGTAAATTATTGGATATGACTAGAAATTATAAGATGGATTATTGTGCCATATTATATTTTAATGAGTAATTAGACATATAAATGGTTCATGATTAAAGTTATGAGGACTCAATTAACAACTAATGTGATTTAGTATTAGGGTCTAACTGTACTTAATTGTGTTGTGTAGGAAAGTAAGTGCACCAATAGGAGAAAGGAGAAAACATTCATACTAGATCAAACACTTCTTTAAGAAGTTACAATTTTAATAGACTCAAGTAATAATAAGGTGTAAATTGTTGGTTAACTATGTTTTAAGGGTTCAATGTTTGGGTTAGGTGTGGGGTAATTAAGTGTTAATACCATTTGGTTAAATGTTTAAGTGGGGAATTAGGGTTGGGGACCCTTAATTAAGTTGAATTTCAGATTCTTTATTTTATGAGCTTTAAGAGTCTTAAATACTTATTTTAGGTATTTTTATCATTTTTAGAATCCTAAGGTATGTACCTATGGGTTGGTTCCTATTTATGTCCATATCTTGGGTCATATCTAAGATATGACCCTTATTTATTTCCCATTAAGGGAAGTGGGAAAATTGGAAGACCTTGGAGTAAGGGAAGAGTTTCTTTACCTCCAAACTCATTATTAAGATGGGACTTTGGAGATGGAGTGGCCAAGTACTCCATCGTCTTTTTAATGAAGGAGAAGACTTTTTTGGATGGAGCCAAGTACACTCCTTCCCTTCCCATCTCCCCAAATTGTCTTAATCATGTGTGAACACTTGTGGGAGAGTGTGCTTGAATATTGAATGAGAGAGTGACAAGTGTCACTCCCTCATTCAAGAAGATTCAAGTTGAATTACTTTATATTTTCTCTATGAAAAAAAAAGGGTGTTACCCACTTCTCCTTTTGGATAATCCTTGTATTTTTGAGTTGAAAGTGAAGATGAAGAAAATTTGGACAAAAGGAAGGAGCCCTCACACATGGTGGTGATGTTCAAGAAGCATAGCCTTGGAGATAAGTTCTTCTTTTCTTGTTGCTATCAAGTTTAGTGTTAGTAGAAAACTTCTTATTGTGTTATTCTTGTTATTGTTTTGAAATTAAGTTGAGGATATTTCAAGTTGGTTGAGTATGTGGCTTGAGAGTTTTTTTGGTGAAATGGGTAAATAGGAATTGTGGATAAGCTATTTTTAGTTTTCATACCAAAATAATTGGTAGTCATCTTATTTCTTGAGGATTTGGCAAGATCCCATGAGGCTTTATGAAGTCAATATGGTTAGGTGGAGAGAAAGTTTTATTCATTGACATGTTCATTGTATTTCTAAATATATTTTGTAATATAGAAATTCTAAATAAAATATTTGTATCTTATTGTAAAAAGGAGAAGAAAATACTCTATGAACTTGTGCTAAAATAAAAGTTTGTGATAAGGAAGTGCTAAATTTGGTATTCCAAGGAATATGTTATTGTGCATAGTGCATGTGATAGGCTCTTGTATTTGAACTTTAAAAGAGGATTTTGTATTGTGCAATGGTAAAAATGTAATGGAACTTTGTAAAAAATGGATTAGATTATAATGGTAAAGTTGGTTGCATCTAATTTCATAATCCTTTTTTATTTTAAATACTCATAGAAGCTTATAGCTAATGTGATAAAAAATGAAAAAGACATTATAAGTACTTTTGGAGAAGCTTATTTGTATATTGTAAATATAGAAGTTGAAATTGTAATTTGTATGAAAGACCAGACAAGAAGTTGTGCATTTTTTTATTTGAAGGAAGAATGTTTCATTTTAAGAGTTGTAAAGAAGGAAAAATGGGAATATAAAGTTTTATTACAACTATTATAGTTGGAGTAGATTCAAATAAGAATTTATTCATGAGTTTTTAAATTGCAAATATCTACTTAGAGTATCAGAAAAGAAGGGAAGTAATCTAGGTCTATCCAAGTATACCATTAAGCACATGTAATCTCTATTTTCTTAGTCCATACAAAACTATTATTAAAAACTTAATGACTATCATGTGATACATAACTATAACTAATTCAAACCTTTTGTTAGGGAGAAAATTCACCCCTAATTAATACAATTTTAAGTTTTATAAAACATACATATATATACCATTCTTTTTATGGAAATATATATGTAAGACATATATATCTATGTTTAAAATATATGTTAAAAAAAGATTTAAATGCATATATTGTATTGAGTATATATGATTTTGTGGATTATATACTATGAACCATGTTTCCAACCTGCAAAACACAACAAACAATCAATATGTTAGATCAAATGCATGGTTAGAAACATGATTCCTCAAGAAATTCATTTGAAAGTAAAAGAAGAGGAATGAAGTTAAGAACACAACAAATTTGAAGCAAGAATATCAAATCCTATTCTAAAACCATGCAAACTCTTAATCTCTTGAGGGAGTTGGTGCCAATTTGATGTGAAAATTGGCCCTTTCCCAACTCCAATGGTGTGATGAAGATACTTGATGAAGGATGGATGCTTGTAGTGATGACTTCAATGGAGCTCCATGTTGAAAATCTGCAAAAAACCTAACTATGCTTGGATGAAATTGATGATAAGTTGCTATGGATTTGAGTATAATAACTTTGCATGAATTGTGGATGGATCAAATGAAGGATGAGCTCTTCATTTATAGATGAGATTGATTAGAGAAGAGGAAAAAGGGATGAATGTGGGACTAATCTTCAACAAATGAGAAGAAGCCACATGTCATCATGTGAATGGTTGAGGAATGAGCGCATTTTGAAGAATGTGAAGAGGGGAGATTCAAATTCAAAATATGGCTTGAAGGATGAGGTGAAAGGTGAAGCAAATGCACATGGCTCAAGAAAAGGACATGTAAGAGATTTTAAATGCTTTGTTGGAAGGGACAAGTCCTTTGGGGGAGATTTCAAATTTGAGGAATATTCCATCTTTGATGCCTTTTTGAATCAAAATAGATGATTTATAAATCAATTAAATTGATTTTCATGTGCAAGTTGCAAAATCTAGAGGATTTAGGAATTAGGATTAGCATTAATCATGATTTGATTAATTTAAATGATGTTAGTTGATTTGACCATTTTGACTTAGATTTTAGGATTTAAATAACTCAAAATGAGAAGAGAATGATTTAGACCCAATTAAATAAATATTTTTGATTTATTTACCCAAAGGGGGTGATCTTAGATTAATTTAGATAAATGTTTGATTTATTTAATTTAATTAGATGAACTTTAGAGATTTAATCAAATAATATGGATTATTTAATTAAATAAAGATAGGAAGATGAAATGACCTAGCTAATTACACAAAGACAATGATTTAATTAAATCGAGGGATTTATTTAATTAAAAGGGGAATTATGATGACTTTAATCAAATAAGGCTATTTGATTAAATGGTTAGAAAGAGGGATAATTCAGGATGAAGCGATGTTAGTAGATTAGGATCGAAAGTGTGCAATATCAATTTGTATATTTTTGTGTCTACATATACCTTTTATATTTAAATATATTTTATAAAGTAAATTATATATATTATGTATTTTATATATATTATATATAATATACGTTATATATTATATATATTATATATATATTATATACATGTAACTTTTTTTTTAAAACATATATATTATTTAACAAATATAATATTGAAAGGATTTTAAAATTTTAAACAACAAAAAATAAAAGTTTTATGAGAGCACAATCATGTGGGCCACGACCCCATAGGGGCACACTTTCCACAAGCTATCACCCTCCATGGATGGGTGGCTCTATGGAGCCATAACTTCCATAGTCAGTCACTCCCCCTTTAATATTTGCAACTTTCAAAAAAAAAAAATTACAATAAATCTACCAAGAATGGAGCACAGTACCTCCCAAAGGATTTCAATCTACATTTAAAATGAAAAATATGAGAAGTAGTACATTCATTTTCATAAAATAAAATAATGGGTATGTATTTATGATGTCCTGTGAGAGAAAATCTAAAACTAAATAGAGTCCATTCACATAATTATTTGTGAATGTTGTTGAACAAAAAACAAATTGTAGGTCTATACAAATAGTGTAGGCCTTTGTAACCTACCAAAGCAACAAACAATGAATGATATAAAATTGTAATTAATGAAGAATTCAATATAAAATTTAAGGAGTTTTAATGGAGAAATTTGAGAAATAAAACAATGTAACCTTGCAACAATGGTGGAGCATGAAACCTTGTAAGAAACTTGCTCTCCTCATTCCTCTCCTTCAAACCTACACAACCAAAATGAAGTGAGATTTAGGGAGAGTTTATTTTCATAGGGAATTCTTATGAATTAGGTTTTCTTTTGGTTACCCTAAAACTAAGGGCCAAGATTAGAATAAAAATAATGGTTGTGATTTCATGCACATTCCATTGAATAAAATTTTTCCATTATTCTAATTAATCTTTCTTAATTTTAAAAATTGAACCATGGTGGGGTCCATGAGACTAGGACCCCTCTTTTAAGTGAAAACTTAAAGTTACTTTTTGAATTTTTAATAAATAAACTTCTAATCCTTTTTTGATGTAAGAGCATCCATGGCAGATGGAAATCATGTGTCAAACAAAAAGATTTAATTTTGTTGAGCATTTTTGAATTTTTGGTGTGAGTCAATTTTTTTTTTGAAATTAATGTTAATAGGTGGAAAATGAATTATATTTGATTAAATAAACTTTTCAAATAAATATCCATTGCACATTGACAAGTTGACATTGTGGGTGAAAAAGCAAAAAGCAATTTTAAATCTTTTAATTGCAAAAATTCCTAGAAAATATTTATGTAGTGTTGGGATTTGAAATGTGGAGCTTTAAAGCACTAAATAATGATCCATAAAAATTAGGTACTAGGGAAGTGGGCACCCAGGACTTGCTTTTATTTTCTACTTTTTTAAGAGTAAAAAAGGAGGGAATTAAAACTAAAAAATCCTATCTTTTGTGGGGTTGCTAGAAATGGGTTTTAAATGATTTTTAATTAATTTTTGAAGGTATAAATGTGAATAAATAGCAAGGTCCATGCCATATTGGAGAGGACCAAATACAACATTTGAAAATAATTTCATGACAGGAGGAGTAAAACAGGGAAAAAATTATTCTTCAGTAATGAAAGTTTGAAGAGAAAAGGAAGGATACACGAAAGGAAAGGCATAGAATTATGTGTGAGGGTATTATTGGATTGTTTTTTTAGGTTGGGAATGATTTTCAATAGTCCACTATTGTTTCAAATCATTAGATTGAAGCTAGAGGAGTTGCAAGTGGATTTGTGGTGTCGAGAAGTGAGATAGTTTGCAAGAGCTCACATGTTTGAGCATAGATTGTATATGAATGTTTTAATTTGCATATCAAAAGTTTGTATGAGTTTATTTTTTTGTTCATCAATCCATGGATGAATGAAAACTCATTTTTAATTATTTTTCTTAATAGAGAAAATCATTGAGTTTCTTGTACAAATAATTTGTTGTGTTTAAATTGCAATTACTTCATTCTGTTTGAGTTTTATTGTGAGGATTTTAGATAGGGTTTAAAGTGTATCAAGATATCTCTACATTAGTGGTATCAAAGCAGGAATATCTTGAGTGTGTGAATAGACACTGAAGAGAGGCAGTTTTCACTAGGATTGATCTTGTGGGTGTTGGAGAAAATGAATGGGAGAGGAACCCATCATGGTAGAGGTAAAGGAAGAGGAAGAATGGACAACTTTGTCCATGATGATGATTTCAAAGATTTGAGAAGAAAAGTGGAAATAGTTTAAGAAGAAATAAGAAGAGGGTTTGCATAGAGAAGGGAACCAGAGAGTGATGAGGAAGAAGAGGAAGAAGAAGAAGAAGAAGCTCTAGAGAATGTCAGCTAAACAACTAAACTTAGAGAGGAAGTTGTAGTAGCTTTCAAGGATATGTTGTTGAGAGTCTTATTGAAAATAGGGAAAAAACCAAAGATTGATGTTCCTACCTTTAATGTAAATTTAAATCCATAAGAAATTATAGACTGGATAAATGATATGAAGGAATACTTCAAATTTGAAGAAGTTGAAGGCCCAAATACAGTAAGATTTTCCAAGACAAGATTGAAGGGACATGCTTCAATATGGTGGAGAGAAATTCAATTGGAAAGAGGAAGAAAAGGGAAGGAGAAATTTACAAGGTGGGACAAAATGGTGGATAAAATGAAAGGAAAGTTTATTTTTATGGACTATGAGCTTTATTTGCTTAAGAAAATGCAAGGATTGAAGCAAAGAACAAAAATAGTGAAAGAATATACAGAGTTTCATAGGATCTTGATTAGAATGGGACATGTTGAAGCAACTAAGAAGGTTGCAAGATATATTATTAGTTTGAGACCAAGTGTTTAAGAGGAGATGAATTTTTTGAGAGTTTACATGATGGAATATGCATATCAAATTTCCTTAAAAATTGAGGAAAGAATGAATAAAAGGTATGAAAGTAAGCAAAGAGGAAGAGACTGTGATGAGGAGGTTGAAGGAATATCATATGGAGTAGATAATAATCAAAAAAGTAAAAAAAAGAAGAGAAGGGTAGTAGCAAACAACATAGGAATGAAGATTCTTATGGGCTAAGATGATGCAAGAGCATCCACGGTTGACAAGCTATCCCACAACAACAAAAAGGAGTTAAATTCAAATTTTATTTTGCAAATTTTATTGTGAGGTGGATTTTTATTAATAATTCATGTTGAAATGATTTAATTTGATTAACCATGTGTAACTTCATCAAAACTAAGTAAATCTCTTTTGGAAAGCTTAGGTTTACATCGTGGAAATAAGCCTAAAATGCAATTTTAATGCATATTTAATAGAAAACACCTAAAAAATAATATGGAGTCATGGTATTCTCTAAGAGAGTTATCTTGGATGTTCGTTGTAGGTTTGGGCTGATTTACAACAGTCCATGAAGGTTTCAAAACAATAGAATTGAAGCTACAAAAGTTGGAGGTGGAATTTAGGTGCTAGAAGATAATTTTGTTTGTAGGAGCTCACATAGTTGAGCATAGTTTGTCTTTGAATGTATTTAATTTACATATAAGAAGTAATTTAAGAATCTTATTTGACATGTATCAGTCCATGGATGAATAAAACTCATGTGTAATCATATTTCTTGAACTAGAAATTTTAATGGTTTCACGTGCAAATAAACTGTTGAGTTTAATTTGAAATTTCTTTATTCTATTTAAGCTATTGTTGTGTGGATTTTATAGAGGGATTTAAGAGCAAAAAATCGTCTCTACATTACAAGAGATCAAAATGAGAAAGGTAGAGAAAGACCCATTAGAGGTTTTGGAAGAGGAACCTTCAAAGGGACTTGTTTCAAGTGTGGAGAAGAAGGTCATAGAGCATATGACTATCCTCATGAAGAGGAAAGACCAAGGAGATGGACTGAAAATCAAAACAGAGTAGAAAATGTGAATAGAGAAGATGTAGGATCATCACATTCTGAAGAAGCAGAAGATGATGAAACTTTAATGGCTAAGAGAACCCTACTAAATGAATATGATAAATCAATTCAAAGAAAAAAATTGTTTTGAGCAAGATGCAAGTGCCAAAACAAGATATGTAATGTCATCATAGATGGAAGTATCATAAACAATCCTTTTATTGAAGAGATGGTGAGAAAATTGTAGCTAGAGAGAATAAGGCATCCACATCCGTATATGATAGCAGGGCTACAAGATGATAGGAAAGTTTTGATCAATGAACAAAGTTTGGTAAATATTAATATAGGAGGTTATAGAGATGAAATTTTATGTGCTATAATTCCTATGAATGCTTGTCATGTTTTCTTAGGAAGGCCTTGGCAATTTGATAGGAAGGTAGTTCATGATGGTTATGCCAACACATACACATTGATGAAGGATGGAGTGAAACACAAATTGAGGCCATTGAAAGAAGAAATGGGTAAGGTTTGCAGCAATGCAAGGTCTTGTTTGGTTGATGAAATCAAACTTTTAGATGGTATGAATCATGAATATGTTGGCTTTGGTAGCACTAACCATGATAAAGATGTGAAAAGTGATTTATTGACTCAGATTGAAATAGAGATCTCAAGTGGAATGAAAGTAGAAATAGAGGGTAAGATAAAATATTATTCTATTGCTTCCTTTGATGAAAATGAGAGTAAAGGAATAGATAAGTTTGTTGCAGAAAAAATTTATTTTGATAATTTGAATTGGATGAGTTGAGTGTGAAAGTTAATGAAGAGTTTTTTGAAGAATACTTGTTTGAGAATAGTGGAGGTGAAAATGGTTTGACTAGTGGTCACGATTCCTTGTCATATAATGAGGAAATTGAGTCTTTTGATGGTAGTACTAATGCTATTTTGAGTGGAGGAAAACAAGTTGCAATAGTTTCATGTCTTTTAGAAGGCATTGAAAAAGAGGAATTTCATGAAGGAGATGTGGTGGAAAGAGATGGGAAAAGTAGAACAAAAAATGAGGAAAAGAAAAAAAAAAATTGATGAAGGAGGAGGTATAATTTTCATTGATAATTCTGATTTTGATGAAGTATATTGGTTGGAAAGTAAATTTAATGCTTTGAATTACATAACAGGTACTAGAGAAAGGATGGAACATGGCAATGTTGTAAGATTGCAGAAAGTGGTGCATACAAATATTCTAGTGGACAAGGAAATGAGGTGGATCCAAGATAGGCATAGAGTTTACAAATATTTCTGAGTGTAACTCATGAAACATTTCTTTCTATTGTGGGTGTCTGATGCAGGAGCATCCATGGCAGTTGGCAATCATGTGTCAAATAAAAAGATTTAATTTTGTTGAGAATTTTTGAATTTTTGGTGTGAGTCAATTTTGGTTTGAAATTCATGTTAATAGGTGGAAAATTAATTATCTTTGATTAAATAAACATGTCAAACAAATTTCCATTGCACATTGACAAGTTAATATTGTGGGTATAAAAGCAAAAAACAATTTAAATCTTTTAATTGCAAAAATTCTTAGAAAAGATTTATGTGGCATTGGGATTTGAAATATGGAGCTTTAAAACACTCAATCATGATCCCTAAAAATTAGGAACTAGGAAAGTGGGAACCTAGGACTTGCTTTGATTTTCTCCATTTTTGGGAGTAAAAAAAGGAGGGAAGTAAAATTGAAAAAACATATATTTAGTGGGGCTACTAGAAATGGGTTTTAAATGATTTTGACGAGGGTGATAATCTGAGACACATAATATCACACACAAAAACCAAAAAATATTATTGTATTATGAATAATGAAATGATTACATGTAGAGGATCCCAAATCCTCGAGTTTTGCAATACATGCCCTTATAGAAAATTATAGATGTTCTATTTTCTTAGTATGCACTCTTTCCCCCAAAAAGCTACCCAAAAATCAGAAACTAGCCCATAAATAATTCTTTTTTGGTTTGGAGCCAAAAACAACATTTGAATTATGAGTTTTAGTGGCTTGGCGTGGAAAATTACAATTTGAAATTCAAATTTTAAAACCACATTAAAAAATTAGCAAATTTTTGAAAATGCACCAACTTTCAGGAGCCATAAATTTTGATCTGGGACTCCGTTTGACAAACCGTTTGAACCGTTGGAAAGGTCTCAGAGTGAAGAACACACTAAGAACCAGCTCTACCAATTCTGATGATTTCTAGGCCCGTATGAGACCATTTAGTACTTCAAACTATAATTAGAATATTTTTTAGGGTAACAAGCATAAACTAAAACTTGAATAACTTTCAAACTGGGAATGATTTTGACCTGATTTTTTTACCAAAGTGCTTATTTTTCTATCCTAAAGCTTTCCATAAATTTCTACCTCCTCACACCTTCAAATTCAAAACTACTAAAAATAGAAATTGACTAGAAATAGTAGAAATGCAATTCTAAAAATTGGGAACTCTTATTCGACAAAAAAGGTATCTAGAAATGCAAAAACATCTACAAAATGCTAACAAAAAGGAAACATAAAGGAAAACATATTTTTGGGTGATGCGGGATTGCCCTTACACCACTGGTTGCTCCTGCATTAGATTTTTAATTACTTTTTGAAGGTATGAATGTGCAGCAACATAAGGGGTCATACCATATTAGAGAGGCCCAAATAAAGCATATGAAAATATTCATGATAAGAGTAAAAGTAGGGAAAAATCCATTCTTCAACAAAGAAAGTTGGAAGAGGAAAGGAAGGATACCGGAAAGGCAAGGAATAACATTCTATGTGAGGGTGTTATTGGAGTGTTGTTATAGGTTGGAGCTAATTTAAAATAGTCCATTAGAGTTTTAGATTATTAGCTTGAAGCTACAAGAGTTGCAAGTGGAGCTAATTTAAATTATGTGATTAAATGCTTTTATAATTAAAATAAAGATAATTATTACTATTATTATTGTGTGAAAATAAATTTAAAAGGTGGAAAATAATATAATATGAAATAAAATATTACGTGGCATGAGATAATGGAGAATCAATTAAAACATGTGAAAAAGATAGAAAGTTTCGCATGCAGAGCATGCATAGATTCGAACAAGTTTTTGAAAAGGAAACTTGATGTTTATTGGCAATTTTAGAGATTTAATTAGAATTTTGGTTTTTGAAAAGAGCAGAAAAAAATTCCCTTTTCATCTCAAAAGATTAATCTAGTGATCACAATGAAAAGGAGTGATATCTTGAAGGATTTTATTTACCATGGATGACCCTAGCACAACCCTTGTACAATACTCTTCTTGTCTTGTCCATTTCAATTGCTATTTTATTTCTGTCCCTCAAGGCTAGGATTGATTAGGTATATATATATGCTAAATGTTTCATATCATTTCTATTTCTTGCGAATTCTTTTCCCAGAGTATCACCGCCATAATGTTTGGTGATCGATAAACTTTCCATGAGTTTTGTTGGCTGCGTATAAGCATTGTATTTAGCAGTCCGTGAATAAGGTTTTGGGCATTCAATTTTTGGTTTGGTGTGAATTTAAGCCTGAGAGCCACCTTCAAAATTGAATGCTTTTACCGCAATCGATTTTGTATAGTGTGAATTCTTTGGTTGGCTATCATGTTGTAGTCTCCTTTCATGTTCTATCCATGCACTGCTTCCATTTACATTGTGTTGATGCTGCTTGGACAAGGTATTAGTCATTGTGTTAAAAGCTATTAAAAATTTTACGTTGCTCACGCCATATTCAAATCATTATCACATATCAGTGATTTGTATTCTATTCAAAATATAACGGAGGGTTCATTATAGTCGTGCCATGTAAGAGCACATCTTATCTAAGTCAGCACCTCCCAATCTTTCCTCCAACACAGCATTCTTTTGCCCTATGCCTCATGAAATTCGATTCACATGTTGTCTTTGATGTGCCATGTTGTTAGAAGTTTAAATTCGATGCAGCATGTTATATGTTCTACTTTTGAAGTATATGTCTTATGAAGGAAATTCAACATAAATTTAGTAACTAATAGGTATTGCTTGATGCCTTGCGAATTTTATTGATAGATATCTCTTAAATTTTGATCGATGTTTCGAAACTGATGGTAGCGATTAACTTTGGATTCATAGTGCTGACATTTGCCATATGCTTGAAAATGAATCATTATGTGTTGTATTTGGTTTCCATGGAAGTTTAGGGTAATCAAAGTTTGACTACTACATTGTGTATTAGGTAATCTATTTGTTTGTAATTCGATAATAAATGTTGAGTTTGGCATTTAGATGTAATATATATGTATACAATATGCATACAACATGTTATATTGATATTTATAGTTCTAAAAATAGTGTTATTTTCATTA